>CM053032.1:93950442-94010442 GCA_028564925.1 Lithobates sylvaticus
GATGCTGTTTGCCTTAAGAAGGATACCAGGCTGGTTTACCCTGTCTTAGCAGAGGATAAGTGGAAGCAGGCTTTATACCTTGGTGACAAATTTTGACAGGCGTATTTTATCTGATTATCTGGTGAGTTTGAACCCCTAAGGGGAGTGTGCCTCACTTGGTGAATTATACACGGGATGATACGGTGTCTGAATAAATCACAGAAGAAGTCACTTTGATCTGTTATATGAACTGTTCACCTACCACTACTCCTGCACCCAAGGAACATTTATTTATTTATTTGTTCACTTATTTATGATTGAGGACTTATTTTTAAACACGTATTTATTTGTGATGTTTTTTAATAGCCCGATTACCGAATTTTAGCGCTGTTTTTAGTATATTATTTCTCACATTTCAGTCTGATGTTTTATACTATCCATTTTCTATATTTTTTTACATTTTAAACGGCTGCTTTATATTATATATATTTTTATTCATTTATTTATATATATTATCTTATTGACCCAATTTTTATCTAGTTTGTTTAAGAACTGTATATGTGACATCAGGCGCTGAGCAGTGTATAGTAGGCCCTTCAGATACACATATATAGATATATGTATATATATATCCTCCGAGTCCTTCACATTTGTGTATTACAGTGTACACCCATGCAAAGGCAGTGTTGTGGCTACTGATAAATATGCACATGTGTTATGCTTATGTATTGATCATTATAATGTTTTACTGTTATGGGGAAGGGGGAATATATCTTTATTATTAAGTTAATATGTGCAGTGTATGTGGAGTGCTTCGTGTTTCACTTTGGGGTTCTGATACTGAAATCTCCCAAGCTATCGTGAGATTAAAGGAAACAGAAGCTGTTTGGGATTCTCAAAGCATTTGTAGATCACTTCTATTCTCAGTGAGAGAAGCGATCTACAATGTATATTAAGCTGCCACAAGGGGGAGAACAGATATCTCAGAGAAGAGCCGAGAACTCCTGAGATCTGAAATTTCTCAATATATTAAACGGACACCTATATATGATATACTAGTGATTCCTCTCCTCTCCTGTGGCACTAATGTTCCCGTTTGGGGTGCCACTTGAGAGGTCAGGTTTCGTTCTAAGTTTACCACGTTTTTCTTGTTTATCACCTAAAATATAGGCTATTTACACAGAGTTTAAGTACATACTCTTTATGGTTATACTGAATTTCATGTAATTCCTACGTCGCTAATCGACGTACAATGCCAAATTGTACAATGTCTGCTTTTTGAAAACAATAAAACTTTTTTGAAGTTAAAAAATCTGAAGGTTTTCATTTTTCCCTTTGTGAAAAAAAAAAAAACATTATTTCTGAAAGCATAGAACCAGTAGAATAAAAAGAATGTGCTATTGATATTTAAGGCCCCATGATATTTGCACAAATGTTTACAAAAGCAATATTTTTGCTAAAAATAAACAAATTATTATTAGCAGATACAAACACAGCAAATTTTACAAAATTCCTGCTAAATTCCTACTAAATTTAACAGCTTAACCTGTGTTGAGTTAACGAATAACAAATATTTGTAAATTTAAAAAAAATAATTGAGAAATAGTGAAAATCGGAGATACACAAACTTTTATAAAATCTGGGAGGTTTTCCTTTTTCACTTACAGCTTTCAGAATTTGTAAAAGACCCCCAAAACCCTACAATTTCTATAAGCACATGGCCAGTAAAATAAAAATAAGGTGCTACTGATTTTTCAGATTTTTTTTTTCTAAAATCATTAATAGTGCACATGACCATAACATAACTTACAAAATTCCTGCTAAATTGCCACTAAAGCCTTGTTAACATATGGCATACTAAAGTGTACGCACACGGAGGGGCATGTTTAGCCACACAGGAATGCACAGGTGTTCCATGCTTTCCCGTACAGGCAGTCCCATTTATATCATTTGGGATGAAACCGCTGCACAGGCATAGCTGCAGTTTCCCAATCTGACATCCGTGTGGATGTGGATACATGACCTCGAACGCAGATAGTGTGAGCTCAAGGACATGCATGCGGACCTACATGGATGTAAAATTGGTAGAAACGGCTCTGTTTGTGCAGGTGCTACATCCCAAATGAAATCAATGGGAAGGCCTGCACAGAGATGCACGGAAGACCTGTGCATCCCTGTAAAGGTACTCTGTGTATGCCCTGTCTGAACAAGGCCTTAGGCCCCTTTCACACAAGCACACCGATCGGATCTGCCTGTCCATTTTTTAGGTGGGCCCAATTGGATCACTTAATGCTCTCTATGGAGAGGCTGATGTAAATGAACATGTGTCCGTTTGCACATGCCTGCATCCGATAAAGTCCAGTCCGCTAAAAAGAGAGGGATGGGGATCCCATTCCCCAATGATCTAGCAGATCGAATCGGATGGCATCTGATGGAACTGGAAATCTGGTCCATTTCCAACCGACCACCCCATAGAGAATAGCGAACTGTGTCCGTGTCCGCTCTGCATTAGCAGCGGACCGGTCATCCACCTGCTCAGCAGGGATCAGCAGACAGATCCCCCACTGAGCAGGCAAAACCTGCTTGACAGAGTGCGCTCCATGTGAAAGGGGTCTTACCAGGAACAGCCGGTTCATTGGGAGCGCTGCCCACTGCAGGGTGCCGGGCTCATACGTTTGAGTTTTTTTTCAAGCAACATTAATAGAGCCCGAGGCTCTAATTGGCTTAAAAAAGGTTGGGCTCTGGGTCAGAGCATTGCACCCCGAACCCACCCACTTGTGACAATAGCGAAGTAATATTTGCTATGGTCTACCGGCTTCTCCTCCTGGCCAATCAAGACAGATAGGGTTGGCCGGGAGGAGAAGATAAGAAAGCTGTGGAGGGATGAGTGCGGGGACCGTCACCGTGGAGGGATGAGTGCAGGCAGACCTGGTGAGTCTTACTATTTTCAGTATACAATTTTCATTAGCTGTCTATATCCACTGTACTACAGGGAGGAGCTTAGTAAACACGTTTACTAAGCCCCCACTTCACCCCATTCCCCCCCCCCCGCCGCGCGCCTGACAGATCGCAGAGATCAGGAGGGGAAGAAGAGATGCCGCTCGCAGTGGCCATGGATTGGGGGTGCAGGGACAGTTGGGGGGGGGGGGGGGACACATCTGGATCCCCCCCAAGCCCCATGCAACACCTGAAGCCGGTGGGAGCGGCAGAGGAGGGATGCTGGCTAATGATGGTGGCTGCGGGGATCCGGCTTGGGGGGGGGGGTCGGATCGGGTGGAGGGGGATAAGTGCTGGGGGGAGGGAGAAGGGGGTGAAGGGGAAAAGAGCAGTGGGAGGTGGAGTGGCTGGAGACAGGGAAGCGTTGGTATGGGCGGGGGTGGGGGGTGGTCACATTTAGGATTAATAACTCTGATCAGCGGGTTGTAATTCACTGATCAGAGTTATAGAGTCTGCTGAACAATTCTGATATAGGCTTATGGTCATTGAAGTGACCATAAGCTTATAGGAGAGGCAGAAATTAGGTCCGTACAGACTTGGTCACCTGCAGGAACTTCTGTAGGGCCCTACGGCGTACGGAACTAGGCAGTGAAAAGGTTAAAGCAGTTAGAAGAGTGGGTGATGTGTGGCATAATTTTCTAATGTTGGGCATAAAATGCCAGGTCAGTTCCAACACCCCCTAAAATTACTCCTTTTTGGAAAGTATTCACACTCTGACATGACACACAAAATTGAGCTCAGGTGCATCCTGTTTCCACGGATCATCCTTGAGATGTTTTTACAACTTGATTGGAGTCTACCTTTGGTAAATTCAGTTGATTGAACATGATTTGGAAAGGCACACACCTGTCTTTATAAAGGTCCCACAGTTATAAGTGCATGTCAGAACACAAACCAAGCCCAGAGAATTCCAAAGAATTGTCTGTAGACCTCTGAGACAGGATTGTATTGAGCAATAGATCTAGGGAAGGGTACAGAAATTTTTTGCAGTGTTGAAGGTCCCAATGAGCAAAGTGGCCTCCATCACCCGTAAATGGAAGTTTGGAACCACCAGGATTCTTCTTAGAGTGGGCCGCCCGGCCAAACTGAGCGATTGGGGGAGAAGGCCCTTAGACAGGGAGGAGACCACGAATCGAGAGTCACTCTGACAGAGCTCCAGCGTTTCTCTGTGGAGAGCTTTCAGAACCTTCCAGAAAAAACACCATCTCTGCAGTATGCCACCAATCAGGCCTGTATGGTAGAGTGGTCAGACAGAAGCCACTAGTAAAACTCAGTAAAAGGCCCGTGACATCCCGCCTGGAGTTTGCCAAAAGGCACCTGAAGGACTCAGACCATGAGAAACAAAATTCTCTGGTTTGATGAAAGATTAAACTCTTTGGCCTGAATGGCAAGCATAATGTCTGGAGGAAACTAGGCACCGCTCATCACCTGGCCAATACCATCCCTACACTGAAGCATTGTAGTGGCAGCATCATGCTGTAAGGATGTTTTTCAGCGGCAGGAACTGGGAAACTAGACAGGGTTGAGCGAAAGATTAATTGAGCAATATACGGAGACATCTTTGATGAAAACCTGCTCCAGAGTGCTCTGGACCTCAGACTGGGGCGCAGGTGCATCTTCCAACAGGACAACGACCCTAAACACACTGCCAAGATAACAAAGGAGTGGCAACAGGGACAACTCTGTGAATGTCCTTGGGTGGCCCAGCCAGAGTCCAGACCAGAACCCGATCGAACATTTCTGGAGAGCTAAAAATGGCTGTGCACCAAAGGTGCCTTAGCAAAGTATTAAGCAAAGGCTGTGAATACTTATGTACATTTTGTTTTATTTTTTATTTTCAATAAAATTTGCAAAGATTTCAAACAAACTGCTTTCACAGTGTCATTATGGGGTATTTAAATCTGACACAATCACTTCTATAGGTGCTCAAACAATAAATATGAATAATGTGTATCAATATACTCTGAGCATAGGTTGAGCACAAGTTATAGGAGTGATTGTGTCAGATTTATTTACTCACTTAATCTGCTATTTTGGCACAAATTCACAAATCTAAAGAAACAGCACACCATTAGTGTTTTTTTTTTGTTTCATTTTATAATCCTTTCCATGATTTGGGTTGTAGCAGTTCTATACCAGACCAGCGCAGATATAGATTTATAGTTTATAAGACATTATGGTGTGTTTGTAAAATGTTGAGGAAAATAAAGAATTTAATCCATTTTGGAATAAGGCTGTAGTGTAACAATATTTGGAAAAAGTGAAGCACTGTGAATACTTTCTGGATGCACTGTATGTGGAATTACACCACAAAATACATTCTGCTACAATAAGTCCATTCATGCTTTTAAAGGGTTTAGTTTTCTCATCACACTTCCTGGCTACCTATCAGTTTTGACGGCCCTGAAATGCCAGGATAGTACAACCCCCCCTCCCCAAATTACCCCTTTTCAGAAAGTAGACATCTCAAGCTAATTGCTGAGAGGCATGTGGAGTCCATGGAATATTTTATTTATTGCCACAAGTGTCTAGAAAAATGGCAAAAAAACATTTTTTACACAAGGTTTTTACTTAAATGATATATTGCTCGGAGGCCCTGAAATGGCAGAACAATTCAAAAAACGTTTTGAACTATATTTTTTTAATTTTCGTAGTGACATGAGGAAATACACCCTTTAAAAGCCTGAAGGTGGTCACTGGATTTTTTCTCACATGTGGTATTACTCAGGAGTAGTAGCATGCATCATACATGCTAGGGGGAGTACAACTGGGGGGATCCGTAGTGGAGAAGGATCTGGGGGTTTTGGTAGATCATAAGCCCAATAATAGCATGCAATGCCAAGCTGCGGTTTCCAAAGCGAGCAAAGTCCTTTCTTGTATTGAGAGGTATGGACTCCAGAGAGAGAGATATCATTTTGCCCCTGTTCAAATCATTAGTAAGACCTCATCTGGAATATGCAGTTCAGTTTTGGGCACCAGTTCTCAAAAAGTTTATCAGGGAACTGGAGAAAGTGCAGAGAAGGGCAACCAAACTGATAAGAGGCATGGAGGAGCTCAGCTATGAGGAAAGATTAGAGAAACTGAATTTATTCACCCTTGAGAAGAGGAGAATAAGGGGGGATATGATCAACATGTATAAATATATAGGGGTCCATATAGTGAACTTGGTTTTGAGTTATTCACTTTACGGTCAACACAGAGGACAAGGGGGCACTCTTTACGTCTAGAGGAAAAGAGATTTCATCTCCAAATACGGAAAGGTTTCTTCACAGTAAGAGCTGTGAAAATATGGAATAGACTCCCTCCAGAGGTGGTTCTGGCTAACTCAGTAGATTGCTTTAAGAAAGGCCTGGATACTTTCCTAAATGTACATAATATTATAGGTAAAGTTGATCCAGGGAAAATCCGATTGCCTCTAGGGGAATCAGGAAGGGATTTTTTTCCCCCTGCTGTAGCAGATTGGAGCATGCTCTTTTGTTTTTGTTTTTCCTTCCTCTGGATCAACTGTGGGTATAATATGGGGTTTATTGGATTGTACGATATATATTTTATTTTTATTTATTATTTCTTTTATGGTTGAACTGGATTGACTTGTGTCTTTTTTCGGCCTAGCTAACTATGTAACTATGAAGACCAGAGGACTCTATTTACCAATTCATTTGTTTCATACTGGCACCTTCCGCTTCTCCACACAACGGGAACCTATTCACTGCCGTTGACCACTACCGGACCACGTGACATCTCATAAGGAGGGTCTCTACACCCTTATCTCCGGAACACCTCTCTCCTTCTCCCCCTCCTTCAGTAATACTCCCTCCCCTTTTTCTTTTTTTTTTTTTAGCCTCTCCATTTCCTCCACTGATCCCCCTTCCCCTCCCCCCACCTCTCCTCGGTCTCTGCCACCCTAATAACAAGTCCACAACCCTCCCCCCTGGGTTTACCAATATTTCCATAACCCACCCTCAACCACACTTAAGTGAGAAAACAGACGGATACCCCAAACTCTTTCACCTACACAAAGCTTTACCCCTCACACAATATGTCACATACCAGACCTACCAGTAAACATACCACGAGGAAAGTTGCATTCCCGAACACGAAAGGGCTCAATATCCCAGAGAAAACGCTGCCAGGTTCTCTCGCAGATGCACAAACGAAAAGTCAACATACAGGAAACACATTTCCGCACAGATAAGATCTCTAAGCTCACAAACCACTTGTTTCCAACTTCCTATCATTCTAACTCACAGGCAAAAACTAAAGGAGTTTCAATTCTGATCTCCAAAAACCTGAACTGGGAACATACTGACTCGCTAATAGACAAGGAAGGCAGATACATATTTTTAAAAGGCAAGATTCTAGGCTGACCTGTAACCCTGGCTAATATCTATAGCCATAACTCTGCACAGACCAGCTTCTTTGGACAGATCTCCCAACTGACAGGCTTTTCTACTGGACTGACAATACTTGGTGGGGACTTTAATGTTGCCCTATACCCACTATTAGATACCTCATCAGGTACCACATCATTGCCCTATAAAACCCTACGCCGTATTAAAATGCAATTTCAAGATCTACTCTTACATGACACACCCTCCATCCCAACGAAAAGGACTATACATTCTTCTCTGCACCTCATAATAAATATTCCAGAATTTACTATCTCTTCCTCTCCCAAACAGATCTACCTTTCCTTTCCCACGCAACTATTGAACCAATGCTACTATCTGACCATCATCCAATCACTATGACCTTAACCTTCCCAGACCAAAATTCCTCTTTGAAGATCTGGCGCTTAGACTCATCTCTATTGACCTCAGAAGAAGATATCAGAGGCGTTAGACAATCCATACAAGACTTCTTCCTAGACGACAATGGAGAAACTGCTCCGCTGACACAATGGGAGGCCCACAAATGCGTCCTAAGGGGTAAATTCATTGCTTTAAAAACCTCACGGAAAAAAGCCCATCAAGCCAAAATCACAAATTTGTTCCAAAAAATTAAAACCCTAGAACTAGCTCAAACAGACCCAAGCCCAACAGACATACCATGACCTTACACAAACCAGGGAACTCCTACGGGCAGAACTATCCCACAAAACAAAACATAAATTTGTTCTACAACAAAAACTTTATGCATTTGGGAACAAAAGCAGAAAGTACATAGCCAAAGCCATCCAAACGAACAAAGCTCAGACCAATATCCATGCGATCAACGACTCCCAAGGCAGGCCTAGAGTCACGGCCCCAGATATAGCTTCCCAATTTGAGGCATATTATTCCTATCTTTACAATCTCAATAAGCAACCAGATAGGTCCACAGCAAGTAACACTCGACGCTCCCTTAAAGAACTTTTTAAAAGATCACTGTCCGAAACCCAATCGACACAGAAGATGCCCACCAATTGGAAAATCCCATTTCGGAAGACGAACTAAAAACTGCCATCAAACAGCTAAAAGCAGGAAAAAGCCCTGGCCCGGACGGGTTCACAGCCGCCTATTTTAAAACCTTTACAGAGGTACTCACTGGCCCTTTCCTCAAGGCCTTTAACTCCCTCTCCTCCACACTCCCCTTCCACAGACTTCGAGGCGCACATCACAGTAATCCCAAAAGAAGATAGACACAACACTAGTTACCAATTATAGGCCAATTTCTCTACTAAACGTAGACATAAAACTTTTTGCTAAAATCCTTGCCAATCGCTTGCTTCCCCTCCTGCCATCTCTAATAGTAAACAACCAAGTAGGCTTCATTCTGGGACGGGAAGCAAGGGATAACACTATTAAAGCTATAAATTTACATCACTGGATGACCACCAACAAGCACAAAGGGTTCTTCCTGTCATTGGACGCGGAGAAGGCGTTTGACAGATTGGCCTGGGACTACATGGGAGCAGTACTGAGACGCCTAGGACTTAAAGACCGAATGTTTAACTCAATAATATCCCTATACAACACCAACTGCGAGTGTCCGGATCAATGGCCATCTGTCAAACGCCTTCTCCATAACCAATGGGACTAGGCAAGGTTGCCCACTCTCCCCTATCCTTTTTGTACTAACCCTGGAACCACTCTTGAATTGCCTCAGAAATAATGAGAATGTCAAAAGGAATACCCATAGCAAAATCACACCTATAAGTTAGCAGCATTTGCCAATGACATTGTACTTTCCCTTAGCGAGCCCCATATCTCAATCCCAAATTTACTGAAAGACTTCAAACTCTTCCAACGCCTTTCTAACTTCAAAATTAACCTCTCCAAATCCCATGCCCTCAATGTGTCCATCCCACAAGAAACCGGTCACACACTGCAAAACCACCTTCCCCCTTCCAATGGCGACATGATGCGATTAAATATTTAGGAATTAACCTAACGGCAAACCTCTCAGATCTTTTTGCCAAAAATGATCTGCCCATTCTCAAAACTATAGCTGATGATCACAGAAAATGGAACAAACCACAATTCTCCTGGTTCGGCCGTGCAGCCATTCTAAAAAATGAACATTCTCCCCCGTATCTTATACATTTTACAAACTATCACCATAAAACTCCCCCCGTCCTTCTTCCTAGCTTCCAAATGCTTTCTACACGGTTTCTATGGAAGCAAAAACATCAGAGAATTGCATATGACATCCTCACACTGCCAAAAATAAAAGGGGGCAAAGATCTCAAAAAATACTATTGGGCCTGTCATCTTACTAGAATTGTGGACTGGACACTACACAACCATTGCAAAGACTGGGTCAGATTAGAGAACTCACTGTCCCCCATACCACTACGATCGACAGCCTGGTTGTCGCCTAACCACATCCCCCCCACACTAAAGGAACATCCTCTCATTGACCTGACACTCCGCTCGTTTAAAGAAACTTGTAAAAAAACTACACATTTCCTCCGATCCGGGACCCTTAACTCCCATAAGACTTAACCCAGCCTTCCCCCCTGGTATGTCTGCTCAGTTTTTAGCACAACGCTGTCAACATCCAGAAGTACTAGCACACCAATTTTTCCATGGCGGTTCTCTCCTAGATCGCCTTGCATTATTACCCACCCACACTGACAACCCTCTCCCGCTCTGGACCTACTTTCAAATCCGCCATTTCTTACAGGAGATCAATCGCAAGTCCTCCATCACAAGGCCATTAAAGCGGTCCTGCACACACTTCATTTAGTAAATCTCTTTGCCTTCCAAATCAGGCAAAGAGTACTAAATTAAGTGTTTTTTTTTTTGTTTTTCACTTACCTTGTAATTGCTGCTCTGTCTCTTCGGCGGTGGGCGGGGTCTGTGCGTCGATCCTCGCCATGCCGCACTGTCTTCTGGGATCTGGTGTCATTGATCCCAGGAGTCAGTGCGGACATCCGCTGAAATCTCGCGAGATTTAGGGGGCTCCTGCCGAAATCTCGCGAGATTTCGGCAGATGTGGCTGAAATCTCGAGAGATTTCGGCGAACGTGAGCTACACTTTGCCGTTACTGCGCACGCGCGAGATCGGCGCAGTAACAGCGGTATTGACAGATATTGTATTTTAGGATGATGCATTGATTTAAATATGGTGATCTGTCATAAAAGTGGCCAGCCTTGGAGGAAAGAGAAATGCCTGGATCCGGGTTAAAAGGGAAATGCATGCTGGGCCATAGAAGGTGCCTGTGTGGTTTCACATGCCCACAGGCAAGATGGCACCCAGCAGCAACACTTTTTTATAAGTGTTTATTTGTGACGAAAACAGGCAGCAGTTCCCTCTGAAAACGGAACACGTGAGTGTGTAATAACCATCTCCTAATCCTTCTCATTGCACAAAAAAAAAAAAAAAATACATTAGAACACCTATGCTCCCAATCTAGCCCCCAACAACATTTGATCTCCAATATCTACACTCTGTTATTTGCAGATATAACCCCTAAAGATGGGAAAGCGACTTATCAGAAGACCAATGGGAGCGTATATTCACAATAGCCCATAAAGGCTCCCTAAATGTTTCCATTCAGGAGAACAACTACAAGACAATAACTCGCTGGTATAAAACCCCAGCAATTTTTAACAAATACGACTCCTCCTACCCCAACAAATGCTGGAGATGTGCCGAAGAACCAGGCACGTTGCTACACATTATGTGGTCATGTCCAGCCATCCAACCATTTTGGTTACAAGTCCGAGAGCTCACAGAATCAATATCCACATATACCTTAGACCACACCCCAGCCCAATGTCTCTTCCATCACTAAGTTATACCAGCCCACCACTATCGTAAGACCCTGATCTTACCTCTACTCAATGCTGCTAAAATGTGCATTCCTAGGCACTGGGGATCTCCTCAAGTACCAACCATCCCAGAATGGTTTACACAAATCAACAAAATAGCTGAAATGCAAGAACTCATTTTCGTTGCTCGAGACTCCCCAGCCAAATTCTCTAAGACATGGGCATGCTGGACGCATTTCCGAACAAACGACAGGTATCTAACTTTGATGAACTAACCCATGACCATATCATGCTCATATATGACAAGCACCTACTGATTACACTATCCTGTACCCCCTCCCCCATTTTTCTTTTTCAGGTGACATGGGCATCCCACCCCTACCCAAGGGACGAGTATGGGAGACCACATGTCAACATTACCCTTCCGCTTTGAGACATTTGGTTCCAGATGTCTTGCATACCTAATCCCCACCACCATAAAGCGATAACATATCAAAGCCACTTACCAATTAGCGGAGACCGAGGAGACAACCACTAACTCCTAAACCCCTTATGACCCTCCCTCTCCAGCCCCGTCCCCTTCCCTCGCATACCACCCTGACCCTCTACCCCCCCCCCCTTTTTCACCATCCACCAAAACCCAGTATTGTTACCTGTTGCGACTCGAGTGCCCAAATTAAACCACCCGACCAGCAACTTCATACACATACAGACCGAATTTTCATACAGACACCCGCACCATTACTTATACTCTCCCCTGAATGGTTTCTCTGCAAGACAGGACAATGTGCTATGGTACTTAAAAATACTTATTCTAAGGTTTATTCAATAGGACTCATCTTACCATACCCAACACTTAATCCCCATCTGGATCCTACACTATATACACACAAGAAAACTTATATGATACCAGGATGTTGAATATATACTGCATGTTTTCCCACAACAACCATTGTTCACTTGATATCTGATTTCTAAACGAATGTATGATGATTCTGTAATCTTGATTTATTGACTTTTTCTTCAATAAAAATGAATTTTGGGAAAAAAAAAAAAAAGGGACATACATTTTCTTTAACTACAGCATTACATGACCGCACAATTACTAGTTAATGTAGCACGGTGTTGAATAGTAAAAAATGGCCTGGTCAGGAAAGGGGTAAAACCTTCTGGAGGTCATGTGGTTAAAAGAGAAGTATGGACTCCTTTAGGCCCCGTTTACACCTGAGACATTTTCTGCTTGAAGCTTGTAGCACTAAAAACGCTCAACAAGCCAAATCCCATTCATTTCAATGGCCCCTGTTCACATCGGAACGTTCTGTCGCCTGAAGCATCAAAAAGTACATAAGCTTCCTTTTGGCAGATTACAAGTGTTTTTGGACCCATCGACTTCAATAGAAATGCCTGACTTGAGTGTTTTACAAGCGTTTTGTCACTCGTTTTCTGCTCAAATGGTAGCTCTTCACCCCTAATTTCCTCTCCCTCTCCTCCCCCTATAAAAGGATTTTTTCGTCATACTTACCTGTAAAATACCTTGCTTTGAGTACATCATGGGACACAGAGTTAGGCTAATATTCATTACCTACTGGGTTATACTTCATCTCCAGTTGAATGGACACTGGTAGACCAAAGGTCTTCAAACAGGAAGTGATCCCCTATATAACCCCTCCCATACAGGAAGTACTTCAGTTTTGTAGCAAAGACTGAATCCTGAAAAAAAGAGGGGAGGGATCTCCGTGTCACATGATGTACTCAAAGAAAAGGATTTTACAGGCAAGTATGACGAAAAAATCCTATTTTCTTTTTCATACATCATGGGACACAGAGTTATGCTAATATTCATTTCCTACTGGGATGTCCCAGAGCAATAGCCTTGAGGGGAGGGAGACACCCTGCCAAACAATAGCCATCAGACCTTATACGGCAGCCCATAGTACACTGTGGCCGAAAGCCAAATCCTCGGCTGTTCGAACATCCACTTGATAAAATTTTGTGAACGTATGCACTGAAGACAAGGTAGCAGCCTTACAAATCTGAGCCACAGATACCTGATGGCGAAAAGCCCAGGAGGTTCCTACACCCCTGGTAGAATGAGCTCTCACCCTAAAGGGAGGAGCTTTTCGTTTCAGACCATAGGCCTGAATGACCAATTGGCGGACCCAATTGACAATGGAAGCTTTCTGCCCCTTCTTGGGTCCTTTTGGTAAAACCAAAAATTAGTCGGATCCTCAGATCTCCGCAGATCTAGACAAATAAAGCTCGACTGCCAGGACAACGTCCAAGGAATGCAGTCGTCTCTCTTCCGCCCAAAGAGGCTGAGAGAAAAAAGACAAAATAATGTCCCCAATTAAATGAAAGGCTGACACCACTTTTGGCAAAAAGGATGGAACAGGTCATAACACGACCCTGTCGTGGTGAAGGATCAAGTATGGTTCCCTGCACGAAAGGGCCGCCAACTTCGACACCCTTCTAGCCGAGGTGATGGCCATCAGGAAGGCTAGTTTGCTTGACAGCAAGTCTAACGGAATTTCCTTTATAGGCTCAAATGGTTGTTTCTGTAACACAGACAGCACCAAATTCAAGTCCCAAGGACATATAGGTGACCTAATGGGGGGAAGCAAACGAGTTTTCCCCTGCATACAGGTTCGGACCAGCAAATGGGAGGCTAAAGGCCTTTGGAAGAATACTGACGGGGCTAAAATCTGACCTCTGATTGTACTCAAAGCCACTCTGATTTCCACAGCTGACTGTAGAAAAGAGAATTCTCCCAATCACATATTTTTAGAGGATGCAATTTTTTGGCTTCACACCAAGCAATACAAGTCTTCCAGACCTTATGATGGATCTTCCTAGTGACCGCTTTTCTAGCATTCACTAGGGTAGACCCCACTGGTCCCCAGATGCCAAGGTCTTTTAACACCCTGGCTTCAATAGCAATGCTGTCAAATTTTTAGACTGTAAATTGGGGTGAAATATAGGACCTTTAGACAGTAGAACGGGGCGACGTGGAAGCATCCATGGCCCGTCTATTGTCAGTCTCACAATCTCCAGGAACCAGGGCCCTCTGGGCCAGGCTGGTGCCACCAGAATGACTGGAACCCCCTCTCTCCAAATCCTGTGGAACAAATGTGGAAGGAGAGGGATCGGAGGGAAAGCATATACCAGGGAGTACTGGCTTCATGGAACTATCAGAGCATCTGCTCCAATTGCCAATTGACCTCTGGCTATCCCCAACGCTGGCAAATTTCCTGTCGCATCACTGGGTATAGGGACCATTCCCCCAGGAAGATCTGCTGGCGGCTGAGATAATCTGCCTTCCAGTTCTCTACTCCCGGGATATGGACTGCCAACAGAATCGCACATGTTCCTCTGCCCAGGCTAGTATGTGGTTCACCTCCTTCAGAGCTGGTACCACCTTGATGGTTAATATAGGCCACCGCAGTGGCATTGTGGGACCAAACCTTGATAGGGCAGTCCTGAAGCTCCACTGTCCAGGACTGTAGGGCCAGACGTACTGCCCATAACTCCAGGACGTTGATGGGCAGGATCTGTTCCTTGACCATTACACCTGAGCTGTGAGCCCCTCTATGGTCGCTCAACAGCCTGAGAGACTGGCATCTGTAGTCAGTACTCTCCAAGTTACCAGGAGAAAGGATTTTCTCTTTCACAGGTTTTGATCCTGCAACCACCAGTTTAAGCTTAAGCATGCCTGAGGAGATAAGCACATTGGATAATCCAGGGCTTGTCCTCTTCTGTTCCAAGCCAACAAGAGGTCTTGTTGTAAAGGCCTGGCATGGAACTGGGCATAGGGCACTGCCTCGAAGGAGGACACCATCCTCCCTAGAAGACTCATACAGAGCCGAATGGAGGGTTGTCTGGTGCCCCTTATCTGCCGCACCTGATCCTTCAGGGAACAGATTCTTACGGGTGTCAAAAATACCCTCGCTTGGACCGCATCTAGGATCAGACCTAAATACTTCAGACTGGTCTCAAGGCTGACTTTTCGATATTAATAATCCAGCCTCAAAAAGCTCTAAGTGTGGGGGGCGTGACCGGACGTGCATGTTGAGAGTGCTGTGAGAGATGTGGGTTGAGTGAGGACAGGTGTGCGTTCTCCCTCCCTCTGCCCTGTTAATGTGCTCGTTTGGGATGCTGGTAACCTGAGGACATTCAGCTTGGAGACACTCCGCTGAAGGAGCGACCTGCCTGGACAGAATTAGGAGTGCGTTTACGGACCTTACCGAGTTGTGGAGATCCAGCATGCAGCTGGAGGAGCGGTCAGTGCCTAGCAGAGTTCCGTACGCCTCCGGAGATTGCCGAAGTGGGGAGTGCGTTTACGGACCTTACCGAGGTTGTGGAGATCCGGCGCGCAGCTGGAGGAGTGGTCAGTGTCTAGCAGAGCCTCCGGAGATTGCCGAAGGAGGCGTGACGGCATACACGAGCGCCGGGCGCACCACGGTGGAGGACCGGCAAAAGACGAAGTGAGGGAACAGCTGACAGCGGTCCGGTGAGCGGACCACAGCGCTGTAGTTACAGCGCAAGTATACACATCAGACCTGTCTGATTTTTTTGTGCTGGCCGCATGCCTGTTCTTGGATGCCGCTCCAGGGGGTCAAACTGATAACGCCCTACGAAGTGTCCTATGTAGTGTAATACATCCACAAGCTGAATGGGCAGAGAAGGACTTGACTGCATTCCATCAGGACTAATTGAAAACGGTGGATATGTGAGTAAACGTAGATAAACGTAGATAAAAGTATTTTACACATCTAAGCCCAGCAGCAACTGCAGTGTTTTTTTTTTGTTTTTTTTTTACATGGGGCTATATAAGTACTGTTGAAGTATTGACCCAGAGATTGCATACTGTACATACAGATAAAAGCAAAGTTCCCTACGACAAGTCTGTTTTCCTTCTTTTCTTTTTTTTTTCCCTCCCCTACTTGGTATCTAGTAAGGAAAGCAGCAATAAATGGACAGTTTGCGATTTAAGTACCAATATACTGCTAGCCATTTTTTCTCGAGGTTAAGTGGAAGATCAGGATCTTGGTACCCCCTTATCTTCCCCCTTATCTTGTCGGGCCCTAAAAACGGACAATTTAATCCATCCCGCTAATAATCCCACTGGCAACCCTGTTATATCCTTTTTGGGCTTCCCCCCTCTCTTGTTAACCAGGGAATAAATAATCATGCAACATTTACGATCGGCCAAAGAGAAAAACTCCCAGCAAATGCCTGCAGCCACAGCAGCCACAAAACTGGAGCAATATGCACATACCCCTGCTCATACACCACCAAAAAAGAGCTCACAGATTAAGGCACAACAAGGGGGCGCAACAGATAGAAAAAGCCAGGGTTAGGGCCACACAAGCAATGCAATGTTATCAGCAGCAACGGCTAAGCCCCCGGGTAATAAAGAGAATGCGCCATCTGGTGGCAATGTAAATGACACAGGAATAATAGAGCCCCGCCAACCCATAGAGAAGGAACCTACACTGAAAGATGTGTTTCTGGCTGTTAATGCATGTAATTGCTCAGTCAAGGAGCTGTGTGATCAAATGAAAGGAGTAAAGGAGGACTTGGTACTGGTCAGACTAGAGCTGGAAAAAACAGCTCAGAGAACAACAGCCCCGGAAGAGCGAATAAGCCAGGTAGAAGACGAGGTATCCCCCTTAATAGCGGACATAAAGTGCATGAAAGAACAAATAACCAGGCATGCAACAAAATTTGAAGAGTTGGAAAACAGACTACGCAGGGATAATGTGAGAGTGGTGGGACTACCAGAAAGAAGTGAAGGTCCAGACCCGATAGAGTTCTTGGAAAGATGGCTAGTTGACCTTTTTGGAAGAGAATCATTCTCGACAATGTTTTCCATTGTAAGAGCCCACAGAGTTCCCTTTAGAGCTCCTCCTGACGGGGGCTTTCCTAGACCCCTTTTGATGAAACTCTTAAATTATAAGGATAAAGTCTTATTGCTGCGGAAAGCAAGGGAAGCAGGTACTATTCTCCTTAACGGGACTAAGATCTCATTTTACTCGGATTTCTCGCCAGAACTTCAGAGACAGAGGGCCGGGTTTACACAGGTCAAGCGATCTTTACAAAGGCATAAGCTGACATATGCCCTACTCTACCCCGCTAGGCTGCGGGTGACAGCTTTTTTTTTCCCCCAGAAGCAGATTTTTTTTTCCCCAGAAGCAGTGGAGAAATGGCTGGAAGAAAACAAGGACAAACTTATGACAAATTAAAGGGAGAGGGGGAGGGGGGAGGGATGGGAGGGGGGAAAACATTTTTGAAGTTGGTTTTACACATATATATATATGAATGCTTTGTTTCTCTTTAAATAAGTGTTGAGTTGAAGATGTAGTAGAAGGAGTAGACCAAAGAGAGTTAAATCAGTAAGAAAGTGCAAGAGAAAAAGAGTAGATGTGTAAGTTTGTTAGTGTGTAGTATGCAGTAGGTAGAGTTAGAAAATAGACAATGAAGTAAGGATCTAGAGTAGTTTGGTAGTTTTCAGTTGAACAATAAGGTGTATAAACAAGTAGTTAAGTAGAACATAAAAGGGAGTAGTAGTACAGAAAAAAAAAAGTAAGTAGATAAGTAAGAAAAAATAGAAAGTAAAGATATAAGAAGAGTTAGTAGAGGAGTAAGTTATAGTAAGAATAGTAAAAAAAGAAATAGAAAGAGTTAAAAAAGAAAACAAAATAGTAAAGAAAAAAGTGAGGTAAAGAAAGTAGAAAAGAGAGGTAGGAAAGTAAGAAAGAGTGTTAGTGATAGAGTTAGAGTGAGAGAGTAGAGAAAGTTAGGAAGAGAAAAAGTAGTATAGAGAGTGAAAAAAGTGATAAAAATAAAAGAGTAAAAAAAGAAAGTGAGATAAAGTAGTTAAAAAAGAAAACAAAATAAAAGAGAGTAAAAAGAAAAGAAAAAAAAAAAGTAAAAGTAATAGTAGTAGTAATAGGGGGGGGGGGGGGGACAAAGGGACAAAAATCACGATAAATTAAAGAGAGTGGGGGGAGGGGGGATGGGGGAGGGGGGGAGGGGGAAATTTCTGTGAAGTTGGTTTGACATACATATATGCATTAGCGGTGGGGTTTTTTTTTTTTTTTTTTTTTCCTCCCCCTTCTTCTCTCGTGGATAAAATGTACATAACAATATATCGGCGGGAGAGGGAGGGAGTCAAACGTACACAAAAACTGTATGGGTGGAATGGTTGAGAATGAGGGTAAGCAAGTATGGGAATTGGTCACTTGGAAACCTCCAGGGGAACACCTGGTAAGGTGGGGAGGGCGGGGGGCGGGATGGGGGTAGGGGAGGGGGAGGGGGGGAGTTGGGGGGGGGGGGGTAAACACGGAGTAAAACAATTAATACAAAAAGGGAAGGGGGAAAATCTAGGTGGAATGCAAAGAGGTATCACTAGTAATGATAAGGAAAATACAAGCATGAAGAGTAGACACATACACATTAAGTTAGGGAGCGAAGCACGGGCAACAAATTTTTTATTTACCTGGGTCACTCTCCGTCTATATTTGGTCACAATGGTTGCAGTGGAAAAGGAGAATCAAAGGGGATGGGCACTGAGACACGAAAGAAATAAGAGATCCTTGTTTTTTAGTTTTCGTCCATCTTTTTTTCCTTATTATGGAACCCCGAGACTGCTCTTGGACAGGCGGTCACCGGAAGAGGGGCAACTATCTTACCCCATGAAAAAAAAAGGATGACATTGAATTTATGTACATGGAATGTCAGAGGATTGGGGACGCCAGTTAAGAGAACAGCAATTTTCTCAACATTAGAAAGCTACGGGGTGGGACTGATCTGTCTCCAGGAGACTCACTTGACCAAACAAACTACCCCGCTCTTGCAATGCAGGAAATACCAGTGCCAGTATCATTCAGTATACTCCTCATATAGTAGAGGGGTAAGTATACTGGTAAGGGCGGGGGTGAATTTCTCCTGTAGATAGATCAGCATAGATGAATACGGGAGATATATTTTTTTGCACTTTATGATTGATGGGGTCACATATGTATTGGCGAATGTTCATATCCCCCCACCATTTAAGTTAGAAGTGATGCTTAGACTGAACGATTTTCTTCTGGACAAAGGGGATGTACCGATTTTGGTAGTAGGAGATTTCAATGAAGTCCTGGACAGAGACCTAGATAGGTTCCCTGTACGTAGGGCCCCCGAAACCATAGCGAAGTGTAAACTGAGCCAATTTATGGAGGAAGTGGGGCTAATAGATATATGGAGGGCACGTAATCCCACAGCCCGGCAATATACATGCCACTCCGCTACCTACTCTACACTATCGAGGATAGATTTTGTTTTTGGGAATGAGAGAGCGTCACAAATTATAGAAAACATTGTATTTTGGCCTAGGGGAATATCTGACCACTCTCCAATAGTAACGACAGTAAAAATAGGGGGAAAAAGAAATCGGAGGGAGTGGAAAATAAACCCCAATTGGTACGAATTAATTAAAGAGGCAGACGGGGCTCTCCCCAAACTGAGAGAATTCTTGGAATTTAACTCAGGCACGGCACGGTCAAGAGTAACATGGGATACCCTAAAAGCATTCTTAAGAGGGATATTGATCCAACAAATAGCAAAATTTAATAAAGACGCCAGAGTAGAGGAAGAAAGGTCCCAAAGGGAGGCACTAAATGCAGAAAATCAGTATATAATAGATGCGACAGAGGTAAAGAAAAAGATATGGCTGGATAAGCAACAGGAACATAAATTGGTAATAATAAGGAAGGCTGAAACAAATAGACTCCTTCAGCGGCAGGAGACTTTCGCAGAGGGAGAGAGTGTGGGCAAGATGCTAGCGCGACTAGTAAAGTCTAATTCACCCCCGTCTACCATTCAGGCTATAAGAGGGGAGGGAGGAGAAATTATCTCCAACTCCACAGGAATAGTCCAGTTTTTTAGAGCCTTTTATAAAAATCTCTACACAGCCCAGAAGGTTGGAGTAGAGAGATTAATGGACGACTTCCTGGGGAGATTGGAGACCCCACGTATTACACAGGAGGAGAGAGAGGAGTTAGAGGCCCCAATAAGTCTTGTAGAACTGCAACAGGCAGTGGGTAATATGGCAAATCAGAAATCCCCTGGCCCGGATGGCCTCCCAATTGAGACATACAAGCAATACGGTGAAGTCCTGCTACCGGAATTATTAAACACATTGGAGGATGTGTTCAGGGAGGGATGTCTACCAGCCTCTATGTTAGAGGCAACAATTATAGTCCTGCTAAAAGAGGCAAAAGACCCACTGGATGTCGCGGCATATAGACCAATATCTCTCCTCTGCTCCGACGCAAAGATCCTGGCCAAGGTTCTGGCAACTAGGCTAAACAAAATTATGACAAGAATAATCCATCCAGATCAGACAGGGTTTATAACTGGCCGCTCAACAAGTATCAATATCAGAAGAGCTTTCCTGAACATACAGGATCCGGTGGTGAATGGGGGACCAAAGGCGATAATTACACTAGATGTGACCAAAGCTTTCGATAGTGTGGAGTGGGGATATTTGTGGAGGGTATTGGAAAGATTCGGATTTGGTCCCTCATTCACCAGGTGGATAAAGCTGTTATATGAGAAACCCATAGCCAGACTAAAAATCAATAATGTAATGTCGGAGGTGTTTGAATTAGAGAGAGGGACAAGACAGGGGTGTCCTTTATCACCCCTGCTCTTTGCCCTGGCAATGGAACCTTTGGCCATTGCAATAAGAACTAACCCTGATATAAGGGGATTTAGTAAAAAGGCGGGGAGAGAAGAAAAGATCGCACTATATGCGGACGACGTGTTGCTATTCTTAGGAGATACTGGCAGATCACTGATAAATGCCTTTGGGGTAGTGGAGGAATTTGGCATGTTTACCGGTCTAGAGATAAATAGGGATAAATCGGAACTCCTGCCCTTAGATACTACTTGTCATCCAACAACATTAGGAATATCCCAGATAGCGGTAGTGGATACAATGAAATATTTAGGGATAACCTTAACAAAAGATCCCAATCAGTATCTAAGTAAAAATCTCGTACCACTGTTGGCCAAATTTAAAAAAAAAATTTCAGTTTGGAAGCACTTTCCTCTGTCGGTAGCGGGGAGATGTGGGTTGATTAAAATGATATGGATGCCACAACTTCTGTACATATTACACAACTCCCCGATATGGATAGACAGAAAGCGGTTTCAAAAAATGGAGACCCTTTTCAGGGAATTAATTTGGAAGGGTGGCCAGGCTAGAATCCGCCTTAGTACTCTTCAACTTCCAGTAGGGGCAGGGGGATTTGCGGTCCCACGCCCAGAATGTTATTACTGGTCGTCCCAATTGCAGCAACTTACGGGATGCGGTGACTTAGAAGGGGGCAACCCAAACGGAAAAATAATAGTGGCAGAGTCTAGACATAGCACTATAATAGAGGCACTAGAGGCGGATTCCTTCCGAGTTAAATACCCCACAATAAAAATGTTAGTCAAACTCTGGACAACAATTAAAAAGAAAATGAGTTATAGCGGAATGTCTGACTACACTCCCCTATGGGATAATAATAATTTACAGGAAGTCCTCCAGGTGGGGAAAAACAGGGAGTGGGAACAACGGGGAATTAAAAGACTAAGACAACTATACAACGGCAATATAATCAAAAAATTTTGTGAGCTGGTAAAAGAGTTCAATATAACACAAGGTACATTTTATTTTTACATGCAAATACGACATGCTCTCGATGCCCAGTTTTTGGGTCTTCCATTGATATGGAACGAGACTCATTTATGGCAAAGTATATTACACTTAGGCTCCACGAAGGGACTGATAACAGAGATATATGGGCAGATAACTCACAAAATGTATTCAGGAGGAGAACTTCACAACGTAAAATTAAAATGGGAGGAAGATATAGGTGCAATAACTAAGGATCAGTGGAAAAGAATATTAGAGATGGCCCCGGTTATATCAGTCTCCCCCCCGCAGAGGATATCCCATTTGATGCTGGTAAACAGGGCCTACTATACACCCAAACGGCTGTTTAAGTTTGGTAGGAGAGCGGATGACAAATGCCCAAGATGTCAGGAGGCGAGGGACCTCCTGCATATGATGTGGAAGTGTCCTAAACTATTCCGGTATTGGGAAGGGGTGATTAACATCTTAAAATACGTATTCGCAATTAAACTAGAAAAGGAGGCCATGGTGTGTGTCCTGGGATTTAGAAGAGAAAGGGGAGAGAGGAAGAGCACCACGGTCGCAATCTTAAGAGGCATGTTCCAGGCTAGGAAATTGATTGCGATGAAATGGCAATCAAAAGAGCCCCCTACAGTAAACAATTGGATTAATACAATAAATGAGACTCTATGCCGGGAAAGAACAGCATATTTAAAAAGAGGCAACCTCAAAGAATTTGATAGGATGTGGGGCTTATGGATGACCAAAAAGGGCTCCCCTGCGTAAACAGGTCAATAATTAAGAAACTTCACTGAATAGGGTAGCCAATAAGAAAGAGAAATGCCAGTTGCTCGTCAAGGTTGGGGAAGATGGCGAATAGATCACTGAAATGCTTGTGGATGCTGGGGGGGGGGGGGAGAGGGGGAGAGTGAGGGGGGAGGAAAATAATTTTTATTTTTTTTTTTGCTCCCTCTCCTCTCTCTCTCTTCCTTTTCCCCTCTCCCCTCTCACCCTTATAGAGAATAGGTGATAGGGAGTAGTTAAATATAAATGCATCAATACAAAGGGATGGGGAGGGGTGGGGTGGGGAAGAGGGAGGGGAGTAATAAATTGATAACACACATAGGGTAAATGAGCTGAATGCAGCATAGACAAGCGGTAGGGAACTGACTATGGGAAGTCAAGTTGCAGCAACCCCTGGGTAAAACATGGCTTTGTGTTAATGAGAATTGGCTTCTTGTTTTTTAGTAATAAGACAATGCCCTACTGTATATTTTTGTATTAAAAAGAGTTATAATTGTAAACTGTAAAAAAGGTGAATAAAAATGTAAACTAAAAAAAAAAATAATCCAGCCTAAGCTTTCCAAATACTGCACTGTGCATGTTATGCTCTGCTCTAGAGCCTGTAATGAGTGATCTCTGAGCAGGAGGTAGTCGAGATACCCGAGCACCAAGATCCCTTTTGGGCCCTTAAAGGGCCCAGTCCCGGTGCTAGGACCTTTGTGAGCACCCGGGGAGCTGTGGCAAGCCCGAAGGGTAGAGCCACAAACTGAAAATGATGTTCCTCTACTGCAAATCGCAGGAACCTCTGATGAGGCTGAAAGATAGGTAAATATACATCCTTTATATTGATGGAGGCTAGAAAGTCTCCCATCTGGAGCGAGGCTACCACTGAGCGGACAGACTCCATCCAAAAGGACTGGATTAGTAGATACTGGTTCAGGGATCTTAGGTCCAAAATAGGCCTTATGTCATCATTTGGTTTTTCAACCATAAATAGGTTTGAGTAAAACCCTGCACCTCTTTCGGATACAGAAACCTCTACAACCACTCCTTGATGCACTAAATGATTTAGTGCCTGAAACAATAAGTCTTTTTGAAGGATCAGAGGGAATGCTGGATCTTAAAAACCTCTGTGGTGGAACCCCCCGCAACTCCAGCCTGTAACCGCGGGATATAATTGAGGTGACCCACCCGTCCTGAACTATTGCTCTCCAAATGTCCGCAAAGTGCACCAGCCTCCCCCCCCCCCTACCTGATGGAGTGGGGGCGTCCCCTCAAAAGGAGGGCTTGGTGCTGGGTTTAGAAGAGTTTTGGTCCCAGGGCCTTTTCTGGCCCTGGCTCTTGTGCCCTGTTGGCAGCGTAACTGCTCTGGCGATAAGACACTTGAGGCAGTCGTGGGGGTTTTAAACGAGGGACTCCCGGAGTTTTTCTTCACAGGAAGTAGAGAACTCTTTCCTCCGGAAATCTTTTGGATACATTTGTCCAAATGATCACCAAATAAACGTTCCCCATGAAAGGGGAAACCTGGCAGTAGGGATGAGCTCAGGCGTGTTTGCATGGTCCACGTGTAGAGCCCGCCAGGAAGTAGGCGCAGCGCTAATCACAGGCAGTGAGACATTGCCCAATCTCTGCAGCCGCACATTGGGACAATGTCTCACTGCCTGTGATTAGCACAGCGCTGCGCCGACTTCCTGGCGGGCTCTGCACGTGGACCATGCAAACATGCCTGAGGCCAGCCTTACCTGCCAGTAACCTTTTACAAGGAAGCTCGGCTGACCAGTTCTTAAGCTACAAAAGTCTGCGCATATGTACAGACAAGAGCCAAACAAGAAACCTGCTGTATTGAATCCTTTAAGCAAAACACAGCGATCCAGGAATATCTTTTTTTCAGCCAGATCATCCTCCCGGTTAGGACGGCAGGGCCATCTCTCCTCGATCTTCCAAGCTTAGCGTAATGCTGGGAGGAGCCCGGGGAGTGTGGGGCGTTACTTATACCCCCTAGGGCAGTGAAGGCGAACCTTGGCACCCCAGATGTTTTGGAACTACATTCCCCACTCTGCAGTGTAGTTGAGTATCATGGGAAATGTAGTTCCAAAACATCTGGGGTGCCAAGGTTCGCCATCACTGCCCTAGGGAGTCTTGTTCACGCTCTGGCTTTCTCCTCACACATGCACATCATAGGTCAGAGCACATCTCTGCAATGTCATGTGACCAGGTAACTATTCCTGCGATTTCCTCTTTATCACACACCTTTTTTTTCCCCTCCCCCTTGCCCCCTTTGGGAAACTGCATGAGCTTCATGCGATTTTTCACCTTTTTATTCTCGTTTCTCTTTTGTGGTATATGGTTTCTTTCACTTTGTATCCACTACACTTTTCCAGGCAACAATTGGTGTTGGCTTCTTGTCCATGATTATGTATTGGAGGAGCCCAGGGAGTGTCAGGGGTTACTTATACCCCCACTGGAAGTCTTGGTCACACTCTAGCTTTTCTCCTTACACATGCACAGCATGTCTCTGTTCAATATCACCAGGTAACTTATCCCTGTGATTTCACCCTTTCCCCATTGGGGTATTGTATGATTTTCATGCGATTTTTCATTTTACATTTTCTTTTTTCTCTTTTTGTGATGTACAATTACCTTCACTTTGTATTAACTACTCTTCACTTTTTCAAGCAATAATTGGTGTTGGTTTATAGTTCATGAATACAGTATGTATATACCGGTACTAGTCACACATATCGGTCCAATTTCATTTTTTATACAGACCTGTATTTTTTCACCTTTGCCTATTACATTTGGAGGGTGCTCCTGGGGTGTGTGTGTGTGTGTGTGTGTGTGTGTGTGTGTGTGTGTGTGTGTGTGTGTGTGTGTGTGTGTGTGTGTGTGTGTGTGTGTGTGTGTGTGTTCACTTCCTCCTTAGGTTCATTCCCTCAGCTCCCGGGATAAACTTGTCTCACAGATCCTAACTACAACACTGCTTATTTAGAACTATTTATATGCAAGTATTCCAGGGAGATACACCTCTTGTTTTCTCTTCCCTATTAATATAGAAAGCAAGGGGGTTGTGCGACTTTAAATGAGGTCCATGATAACATGCACCGCCATCCCTGAATCAGAAATAAGAAAGGGGTTTTTGGGACTTTGAGGCACAAGACACGTGGTTGAAGAAATTGTAAAATTGTTTAATTAGCATATAAACAAAGCGTTTAACAACTTGTTTCCCCTTGCTCCTACCTTCTTTCTCACTATCTGGGCAAAACATTAGATCCTATTTGGCACCTTTTTTCAGGTACGCTATGCGTTTGTTCCTGATGAGTGGCAACTGGCCATGAAACGCATCAAGCCTATCAATGTCATCATGTTCCCAACACATAGCTTGACCTCAACTGTGATTTATTTGCATCCTATAACCCATTTGTATTCATTACTCAATAAGCACTGGCCTTTTCTATTAGTTACTTTCATGGGATACTATGCGATTTTAAATGTGTGTATGTACATACATGAATTATTTTTTGTATGCCATAGTCTTGTGTGTATATAGATGAAAATACTCATGTTCAACGCTTAGTTTATATCCCAGTTAACCACTTTATGACCAGTGCACGACGATGTATGTCCCTTTTTTGAAGAGGGATATCTCGGTTGTGGCAGCAACTTTTTGAATTTTGAAGCGTGACATGTTGAGTATCAATTCACTCGGCGTAACATTATCTTTCAGGATATATAAAAAAAATTGGACTAACTTTACTGTGGTCTTATTTTTTTATTCAAAAAAGTTCGCTTGTAAGACCGCTGCGCAAATACGGTGTGAAAAAAAGTATTGTAACAACCGCCATTTTATGCTCTAGGGTATTAGAAAAAAAAAACAATATATATTTGTTTGGGGGTTCTAAGTAATTTTCTAGCAAAAATAACAGTTTTAATCATGTAAACACCTAAAATCCAAAATGAGGCTGGTCTTAAAGTGGTTAAACTATTTTACAATTTTCTCTAACCATATGTCTTGTGCCTCACTCAAAGTCCCAAAAAACCTTTCTTATTTCTGATTCAGGGATGGGGGTGCATGTTATGCCCCTTATTTAAAGTCCCACAACTCCCTTGCTTTCTCGCCTCCCCTAGGGCTTTCTATTGGCTAAACGAAAATGTCTGGGGCTGTAAAACGCTTACAATACATTTCTAAAATGCTTTTTTATAAAGCTGCAGCCGCTGATGGCTGAAAACGGGTCACAGGATTACAAAACCAACTGCACTTCTGGGACCTACAGGAGAAGTACAGCTAAAATAGCTTTGGCTATACAGTATTTCAACCACTTGCTTACTAGGCATTTATACCCCCTTCCTGTCCAGGCCAATTTTCAGCGATGTTGCACTTTGAATGACAATTGTACAGTCATGCTAAACTGTACCCATATGCAAGGTTTATAATTTTCTTCACACAAATAGAACTTTCTTTTGGTGGTATTTAATCACCACTGGGTTTATTTTTTGCTAAACAAAAAAATTATTTGTTATAGAATTTTGAAATTTTTCTCCTTCATTGATGTGCGCTGATGAGGCGGCACTGATGGGCAGCACTGGTGGGCACTGATCAGGAGACACTGGTAGGTGGCATTGATCGGCAGAAATGGTGGTTACTGGTAGGCACTTCTTAGCAGTACTGATGGGCACTGGTAGGTGGCACTGGCAGGCACTGCTTAGCAGCAGTGGCTGTCGGTGTGTGGGACTGATGTCCCTTTTACATAAGCCGGTAATCAGCTTGTTTTTTTACTCAAGCTGTCAGCGTGAAGAAAAAAAATCCGACTACTGGCTTATGTTGACATCACGTACTCAGCCGGTGAATTTAAGCCTGCGCTGCAGCAGTCTTTCGGCTATAGCGTGGGCATCAAGTGGTTAAAGTATTTACATATTCAGTACAAGCACTTTCAAACAAGTCACTTCCGTTAAGGCAATACAGAGAAATTACATTTTAAAGTTACATTGTTGAGGTTGAATAAAGACACCAGTCCATACAGTTCAACATGTATTCGTGTGTCTGTATATGTAAACGTGTCACTATCATTTCCCAACTCTCTGTATATTATGTTTGCAAAGATGCCCATCTAACAGTTTTGGAATTTATCAACACTTCTCGCTGATACCACCAACTGTGGAAGGGTGCTCCACATCCTTACTGCTCTTAGTAAAGAGCTCATTATACTGTACTGTTTAAGATTAATTCACTTCTTGTCCAACTTCATTGGGTGGCCGTGAGTCCTTTTAAGTGACTCAAGAATGAATATTTTTCTCACTGTGACAGAATTCCCTTTTAGATATTTGTGTATTGAAATTATATCTTAAGCGGCTGTTCTCCAGGGAGAATATGTTTAATGATTGTAAATCACTCCACACAGCTAAAGGTCCTCCAGTCCCCTTTTTAGCCCTTCACTAAACTCGCTCCAGCTCAAGCACATCCTTCCTGAAGACTGGTCACCAGAATTGGACGGCATACTCAAAATGTGGCCAAACCAAAGTTTTGTAAAGTGGTAGAATTATTGTCATATATCTTGAGTAGATACCCTTTTTAATGCATGCCAATAGTCTGCTGGCCTTGCTTGCTGCATGGCATGCTACTGCTGAGTCTGACCTACTAGGACTCCTAAATCCTTTTCCATCCTGTTTCCCCAGGAGTTCTCCCCCTAGTGACTAACTTGCATGCATATTTTTAGCCCCCAAAAGCATTAAGTTTTACTTACATTTTGTAATATAAACCTCATTTGCCATGCAGTTGCCCACCCCTTTATTTTATGGAGGTCTTTTAACCCTTTCACTGCCAGGTCTGTACACCGTATGGACCTAAAAAGTGCCCGCAGGTGGCCAAGTCCGTATGCCGTACGGAACTCCTTTCTCCCTCTTTTATAAGCTTCTGGTCACTTCAATGAACATAAGCTTATATCAGTATTGTTCAGTTCAGACTCCGCTAATCAGAGTTGTAGAATTGTTCAGCAAATTACAACCCCCGGATCAGCGTTAAGCTCGGTGTCCACCCCTCCCCCTGCTTCTCCACCGCCCATTGCTAACTTTCATCTTAAACTACCTCCCCCCCCCACTCTCCTTTCCTATTCCCTTTACCCCCCTCTCCCCTCGCCCAGCACTGATTACCCCCTCCTCCACCCGATCCGACCACCACAGCTACCATCATTAGCCGGCATCCCTCCTCTACCGCTCTCGCCGGCTTCAGTTGCTGCTTGGGGATTTGGATGTGTCCACCCTGCCAGTCAGATCACCCCTGTACTGCCCCTGCACCCCCGATCCATAGCTGCTCTGAGCAACATCTCTCCTTCCCCCTCCTGCAGCTTCTCCCTGCACTGATCTCCGTGATCTGTCAGGCTGGGGAGAGTGAGGGGAGCGGTGCGGGTGGGGGAGCTTGGTATACATGTGTTTACCAAGCCCCCCCCCGTAGTACAGTGGATATAGGCAGCGATCGCTCCTATATCTACTGACAGCTGATACATAGTAACACTGCGGCTTACTATGTATCAGACTGTAATTTTACGAATGAATGGAATCGCTTATACAGATTCCTCATTCATTCAAGTAAAGTGCTACAGAGGAAAAAAAAAGTACTATCTTCAGTCACTTGCTGATGTAGAGTGGACACCGCCGGCTGTTCTCTATTAGGTGGTCAGATGGATACTGACCTCTGACTGGGCTGGATCATACGCAGGCGGGTGTAAAATGGGTGGTCCGATTGGGCCCACCTGAAAAACGGACAGACAGACCCGATTGGTCTGCATGCGTGAAAGGGGCCTGATGCCTTGTTCACACAGGGCATACACAACGTACCTTTACGTGGATGCACAGTTGTTCCGTGCATCTCTGTGCAGGTAGTCTCAATGATGTAATTTGGGATGTAGCAAATGCACGAACAGAGCTGTTGCTCCCAATTTTACATCCATGTAGGTCTGCATGCATGTCCCTGTGCAGCCGTTGCATCCCAATTGACATAAACGGGCTGCCTGTATGGGGATGCACGGAACACCTGTGCATCTCTGTGCGGGTAAACATGGCCCTCCATGGGCATACACTTTAGTATGCCACATGTTAACGATGCTTTAGTAGCAATTTAGCAGAAATTTTGTTAGTTATGTCGTGTTTATGTGCACCATTAATGATTTTTGTGTATTTTTAGTGATAATAGCGATATGATGAACATTTGCGCAATTATTGTGGGGCCCAAAAATCAGTAGCACTACATTTATGTTATTCTACAGGTCATGTGCTTTTCGAAAAGGTCTAGTTTGAAGGGTCTTTTCAAATTCTGTTTTTTTTTTTTTTTTTGCCACTTCAGCAGATTCTAGCGAGAGAGACATATAATCAACTTTACAGTCATAACTGTCTTTCCTCATCTCACATCATTGTGGCATTATCTTCTGTTTTACTGAAGTCAGTGAAGGGAAGGGAGAACTCCATACAATTAATTTATACGTCCATTTTGGATTGTCCCCTCTTCCCCTTTTTTTCCCCCCTCTCCCCCCCTCCACCCTCTCCCCCCCTCCACCCACTCCCAGGGCTTGACCAAAACTTTCCAGTGTATATTTACTAATTTCCTAGATCCTTAGTTGTTCTCTGTAGCTCCATATTTTTTTAAAATTTCTCCACGCTCCCCACTTATCTGTTTTGTCTTCCTCCAAGTTACCTTTATTCCCACCTGACCTTTCCATCTTATGTGTACTCTCGATCTCGTCTATCCATTCCCATATGGAAGGTACTTCTGTCTCCCGCCATTTTTTGGGGATAACTTTTTTTGCAGCATTTAAGAGGAGCTAATGACCTTTGATATTCTTTGGTGCCTTCTTTTGTACCATGGAATAGGATACTCCATGGGTCATCTGCAACTTCTATGTTTGTTATTTCTTTTATGTAAACCCTGATTTTCCCCCAGAAGACTTTGATTTTTGGGCAACTCCACCAGAGATGGGTCATGGTGCCTAGTTCACTACATCCTCTCCAACATTCCCCTGATTCATTCTGATGGAATTTGCTAGTTTTGTCAGGTGTAGCATACCATCTAGCTAGGATTTTGTAATTTGTTTCAGCTGATTTACTGTCATTAAAAGAACTGTGGGTCAGTTTAAAGATTTTTTTACTGTGTCATTCTCGCATTGTGTCCCTAATTCCCTTTCCCATTTGTGTATATATGTGGGGACCACCATTCCCTCCCCCTCCATTAAGAGCCTGTACCACCTTGTAATAGATCCTTTACTGTCCTTAATTATACATATTCGCTCTAGGGGCGTTAGATCTGTTGGTTCCCTAAGCGGGTGGGGCAGGCTCTCAATGAAGTGCGAGAGCTGGTGGTATTTCCATCCGTCTATTCCTTCAAATCCCTCTTTTGTCTTTAACTCTTGTAGTGACCTAATCTTACCATTCATTATAATGTCTCTCACCTGTGCCCTTTCTGATTTCAACCAGTTTCCCCCATTTATTTTTAATCCCGGAGCGAAAAAAATATTCTCTTTTAAAGCAATAAGTGGTGAATTATAGTGACCGTTTATTTTTTTATATGTTTCATCCCAAATCCTAAGTGCGTTTAAAGAGAGTTCACTACTGTCCCTATCAATATTCCTATACTTCTGGGGGTTCCATTTCATTTTACTTAATTGTGTTTTACTAAGTGTGTCTTCTACGTTCACCCATCTTTTTTCTTTTTTATTCTCTTTTGTCCATTCCACAATTCTAGACAGCACAATCGCTCTATAATACATGTGGATATCAGGGGCTGCCAGTCCGCCACGATTTTTCTCCTGTTTAAGCGTGTTATATGCTATCCTAGGTTTTTTGTTGTTCCAAATAAAAGTCGAAACCAGGGTTTGGTAAAGTAAAACTTTGGCAAGTCTATAGGTGTCATTTGAAATTTATAAAGGATTTTGGGGAGGATGAACATTTTAAGAGCATGAATTCTTCCGAACCATGATAATGATCTATGCATCAGTCTCCTACTCTCCATTTTAATTTCATTTAATAACGGGATATAGTTCAGGTCGAATATTTTTTTTGGGAGGGTGCTAATTTAATACCTAAGTATTTTAAGTCTTTACGCCAGGGGAATTTGTAGGTTTTTTGGAGCTCATGTTTTAGGCTACTACAAGTATTGATATTTAGGACTTCCGACTTTTCTTGATTTATTTTAAAATTAGAAAGTTCTCCATAGTCTTTTAATATGTTCATGAGTCGTGGCAGGGAGGAGTCAGGTTTATTTATGTAGAACAGGACATCGTCCGCATACGCGGCTAATTTATGCATTTCATCTCCTACCCTAAATCCTTCTATCTCGGGGTCTCCTCGGATCATGGAGAGTAGTGGTTCCAACGATAGGATAAATAAAATGGGGGACAGGGGACACCCCTGCCTTGTCCCATTTTTCATTTCAAAACATGGGGACTCCATTCCGTTGATTTTTACAGTGGCTACCGGGTGATGATATAGGGTTCTGATCCGTTGGAGCATTTTGGGGCCTAGGCCCATTTCTTCTAAAGTCCTGAACATAAAACTCCAGTCTACTCGGTCGAATGCCTTCTGGGCGTCTGTCGACAGGAGTAGACTGGGCCCTTTCTTCTTTTTTTCCTGAAATAGTAACATCAGGGTTCTTACCCCATTGTCTCTACTTTCTCTACCGGGTACAAACCCCGCCTGATCGGAGTGCACCAATTTATTCATTAGGGTCTTTAACCTATCTGCTAGTATCTTAGCATAAAGCTTCGTATCTGCATTCAGCAGCGAGATTGGTCTATAATTGTCACATCTCATCCCATCTTTACCGTCTTTTTTGATTACGGTTATCGAGGCCATTAAGGCCTCTCTACTCATATCAAAATTTATACCAAGACCATTTAGATACTTACATAGTCTAGGGATCAGGATATTTTTTAACTTTTTATAATAATAGGCTGTAAATCCGTCTGGCCCCGGGCTTTTCCCCGATTTAGTTCCATTTAACGCTCTACTTATCTCTTCTTCTGTTATTTTATCTTCTAAGAATTCGCGTTCACTGTCTGATTTTTGTTAGGCCAGCCCTACCCAAAACATTGTCCATTTTCCTGTTTTTACTCATTTCCTCACTCCCCTTTTGTTCAACTGAGTATAGGTCTGCATAGAAGTCTTTAAATGTTTGTGCAATCCCCTTTGTGGTGTATTCTATATCTCCCTTGCTTGTCTGAATTTTCTCTATATAGTTTTGAGCTTTCTTTTTTTGCAACATTTTGGCCAAATATTTAGGGGATTTGTTACTACCACAGTATTTCTCTCTAGCTAACCGGAAAAAGGTCCTATTAGTGTCCTGTTCCATAAGTAATTTCAACTCCTCTCTTTTTGTTACTAAGTCTTGAGACAGCTTTTTGTCCAGGGTTAACTCACTTTTATGTTGTTGTTCCAGTCGGAATATTTCCTCTATTGTATCTTAAATTTTTTGGGCCCTCCTCTTTTTTTTCCCTGCTCCTACGGAGATAAGTACCCCCCTTATGTAGGCCTTATGGGCCTCCCACAGGGACTGTCCCGAGATTCCCTCCGTATCATTTCTGAGGAAATATTGTTCCAGTTCTTCCCTTATTTTACTTTCCCCTTCTGCCCCCAGGAGGATATTTTCATTTAATCGCCATCTTTGAGGTTTCACTTGAGCGTCAAATTACTGTATTTTCATCATCACCGGGGCATGGTCCGAGAGTGAGACTATACCTATGCTAGTGTCCACAACTCTGTCCAGGACCCTGTGTTCTACAAAGATATAGTCTATCCTTGAGTACGTCCCGTGTACAGGGGAGAAGAAAGAGTAATCTTTATCTTTTGGGTGCTGACTTCTCCAGACATCTGTCAGTTGACAAGTATGTAATTTTTGTTTTATTTTCCTTAATTGTATGTTACTAATCCCCTGTGCACGGGACGTACTATCTTTCAAAGGATCCATGCAGAAGTTTAGGTCTCCCATCATAATCAGGGTTCCGCTTTTAAAATCTATCAGTTTCCCCAGTATATTCGCTAAATAATTTCCGGGATTGGAGTTAGGGGAGTATATATTGGCGAGAGTACATTCCATATCTCCAAGTTTTCCCTTCAGGAAGAGATATCTCCCTTCTGGGTCGGTTGCTCTGTCTATTAATTTGAATCTCATTTTTTTTCCAAATCCGATTGCTACTCCCCTGGCTCTTTTTGTAATGGTGTCCCCATAATACCAATCGGGAAAGTCCCTTGAGTATAATTTTATATTCGAGTCCAGTGAAATATGAGTCTCCTGTAAAAAAAACACTTCTGCTTTATATTGTTTAAGTTCTCTCAAGATTTTATGTCGTTTGTTGGGTGTATTCAGTCCCTTCACATTGTATGTCATAAACTTCAAAACTTGTTGTCATTGGAAGTTTGTTCTACTGGATGATTTACTTGTCGGTCGCCTAGACCAGGAAAAATCTAATATTTGGTCAAGCCCTGTAGTACCTCCCTTTCCTCCTTCCCTCTGCCCCTCCCTCCCCCCCTTATCTCATCCCCCCCCCCTTCCGGCCCTATCTCGGCCCTCGACTCATTGGTGGTCCCGAAATCCTTGACCATCTCGAGTCGCATCTTCGAGGCAAGCCCATGTGATCCCTCCCCCCCCCGGCTGGACCCCGAGCACCGGGGGGGGTCAGTTGTATAGCCCCCCCCCACCTCCCCCAGTCCCCCCCACTATCCATCCGACCACCCTGGCAGTTCCGGGATTTGTATCTCCAATTTTTTACAAAAGTCTTCTAGGTCTTCAGGGAATGTCAGTTTTGCAGAGAACCCATCTCCAAAGCCCACCAGGCAGGCAGGGAATCTCCAATTATATTGAATATTTTTATTTTTCATTATCTCCAATAGCGGTTTCAGCATCCGTCTCCGATTGAGGGTCTCTGGGGCAAGATCCATGAACACCTGTAAATCGCGTCCCTCGTACTGTACCGGAATCGGTCCCTTGATCTTTGCCCAGATCTCCGCTTTCTCTTCGTATAGGTTGAAACGGACAATTATGTCCCTGGGTCGTTCTGCGTTTGTTTCATTGGATTTTCCTATCCTGTGGACTCTGTCTATTCTCGGGAAGTCGTCTTCCTCTTTTCCCACTAGGGGGCCAAATATTTTTTTGATGATACACTTCAGATCTTCTCCTCTGGTTTCAGGCACAGCTCTAATCCTTAAGTTCTGTCTGCGGTTGCGATTTTCTTGGTCTTCGATTTTGTATTGCAGCCCCCGCTGATAAAGGTGGATATGTCTAATCTGTTCCTTAAGTTGATCAACTTCTTGTGCCAATTTTTCGTTCTTTTCTTCCACCGCTTCTACTCTTCCCAGCAGTTGTCCTAGGTCTGTCCTCAGGAGGCCAATATCAGTTTTTATCGCCTTTTCCAGCCGCTCAAGCATACCTGGCATTTCTCTCTCTTGGAAGGTATATGGTCTTCTACCCTGGGGTCTTCCATCTTGCTGATCTCTAATTTACTATCGGTCGTGAGATCTTCTCTGAGCGACGCTAGACTCTCCTCTGGGTTTTTGTCTGGCTTTTTTTTTTGTACTTTTAGGTTGATGCTGACTTATCCCTTCCGTATTTTTTGGGCTTGCACCCTGTGTCATGTACTGCTTGATAGAGCTGTCCGAAATCTTCTCCTTTGGGAGTTTGGAGGGCCCCCCTTTTGTTGTTTTACTTGTGGTCTTACTCATATTGACCTCTTTTGCTTTCCTTATTCGTTTCCCCAGCTTTCTTTCACAGACCTTCTTTTATTTATGTGTGTTTGGGATTCCTTTTTGTCTCTTTCTTCTGCTTCTGGTTAAAGTCGTTCCAGTTACTGTCTTGCCACAGAATCCTGTGCAGTCTAAGACGAGCGGATTACTCAACTTCCATGTTCTCAGGGCCCACCCTGTAGGTTGGGGGTCTTTTGGGATAATACTGATCACTTATGGTCTCTGCTTAATCGACGTGCGGTTTCCTAAACGTTTTCGGCTTTGGGTGTCCCTATCTCACTGAGCTACAGCACCCAGCGTACAGGGGACCCCTTAATCGGGTAGTCAGACACCTTGAGTCTCCACTAAGGGGTAGGGGGGGGGGGGAGTGGGCGGAGGGGGGAAAAACACCTCCCCGAATTCCTCCTAAATCCCAGGTTTCTCCCCTTAACCCATACACTATAGTCCCTTGTCTTGGGTGGTCCCTCAGAGTAAGAGGGCGAAATTAAGGTTATGCGCAGGTCAAGCGAGACACAGAGGCCGGAGGAAAAAAAAAAAAAAAGGGAGAAAATTACCTCGCTCTTCTTCTCTGGCGTCTGCAGGGCCCCGGCCACTTAATATCTACCGCTCTAACTTACACCGGCCGAGATCTTTTCCAAAAGGGACAGAAACCTCGGACAGTTCATGCCTTCTCCTTTAAAGTGTATTCATTAATTACTTCCCAGATCTCAACCGGTTAATACGCTTATGGTCAAATATTCTAGGCTCCTTATATGTCAATCATCCAGAGAATATAACACATTACAGAGGTACCTTTTCTTCAATATACAGTTCACTTTACAGAGGTACCTGTCCTTTTCTTCAATATACAGTTCACATTACAGAGGTACCTGTCCTTTCCTTTCTTCTCTTCCTTTTATTTTCCCATTTCCTTCCATTCCCATCTGCTGCCTTCTTACTGTGCGTTTAATGCTTCTAAAGGGTTTACCTTATATTCCGGTTCTCGGTCCACCTCTTTTGTGGGTAATTCCCTCTATGCAGCACAGGGGGTGAAGGTAGCATCCCCGGGGTTCTGTAGCTCCCCTGTGTTCAGTATGCTGTGAGCGGTGGAAGCACTGCACTAGGTTGGGGCGGGGGGGGGGAGAGCGCGGGGACGGCAGGCGCCCGGTCAGCTGGTTAGCCGATCCTCAGCACGAATAGGAACCGCACACATCATTAACATTTTGCCATGTATGAATCCACCATTAATGATTTTAGTGTATTTTTAACTAAAATATTGTTCCGATAAACATTTGAGCCTAAAAAAAAATCAGTAGCACCTTCTTTTTATTCCAGAGGTCATATGCTTTCAGAAAATATATGTTTTGGGGGGTCTTTTACAAAACGCTGTAAGTGAAGAATGAAAACCTCCAGATTTTTTGAGAAATTTTTGGGTATGTTCAATTTTCACCATTTTGCAAAAAGGCGCAATTTAAGATTTACAAACATTTGTTATTTATTAAATCAACATAAGATAAGCATTTCTATTTAGCAGGAATTGTGTGTTTTTATCTGCCAATAATGGTTTTAGTGTACTTTTAGCGACAATACTGTTTTGATAAACATTTGCGCAAATACCGCACGGCCTAAGAAATCAGTAGCACCTTCTTTTTTATTTTATAGGTCATATGCTTTCAGAAAACATATGGTTTGGGGGGGGGGGGGTCTTTCACAAATTCTGAAAGCTGTAAGGGAAAAATGTAAACTTTGGATTTTTTGTGAAATTTGGATATGTACACTTTTGTGTCTGTTCAATTTTCACCATTTCGCAAAAAGGCACAATTTAAAAGTTAGATATATTTGTTATTTAACTCAATACAGGTTAGGCTTTTATATTTAGTAGGAAATTTGTAAAATTTGCTGTGTATTTATCTGCCAATCGTGATTTTAGTGGATTTTCTAGCAAATAGATTGTTTTGATAAACATTTGTGCAAATATCGTGGGACCTTAAAAGTCAGTAGAACCTATTTATTCTACTAGTCATGTGCTTTCTGAAAATATATGGTTGGGGGGGGGGGGGGGGGTCTTTTACAAACTCTGAAAGCTACAAATGAAAAATAAAAAAAGCAAAGGAAAAATTGCAAAAACAGTCTGGCCACCTGAGTGTAAAAATGGAGCACAGGGCCTGGCAGCGAAAGGGTTAAAGTTTCTATATCCCTCTGTGTAGTTATTACCCTGATTAGCTTTGTTTCATTAGCCAACATGGAGATGGAACTAGTTATACCAACCTATATATCGTTTATGAACAAATTAAACAGAACTGGTCACAAGACTAAGCCTTGGGGCATCCTTGCTCACAAGTATTTATGACCACCCTCTGGACGCACTCAAATAGGAATTTTTCATCATACTTACCTGTAAAATCCTTTTCCTTGAATACATCACGGGACACAGAGTTAGGCTAATGTTCATTACCTACTAGGTTATACGCCAACTCTAGGTGAATGGGCACTGGTAGACCAGTCCCGTGATGTACTCAAAGAAAAGAATTTAACAGGTAAGTATGATGAATAAATCCTTTTTTTCTTTATCATACATCATGGGACACAGTTAGGCTAATATTCATTACCTACTGGGACGTCCCAGAGCATTAACCTTGAGGGGAGGGAGACACCCTGCCAAACAATAGCCATTAGACCTTATACAGCAGCCCGCAATACATTGCGGCCGAAAGCCGAATCCTCGGCTGTTCGAACATCCACTTGATAAAATTTTGTTAACGTTTGCACTAAAGACCAGGTTGCACTGAAGACCAGGTAGCAGCCTTACAAATCTGAGCCACAGATACCCGATGGCGAAAAGCCCAGGAGGTTCCTACACCCCTGGTAGAATGAGCTCTCACCCTAAAGGGAGGAGCCTTACGTTTCAGACCATAGGCCTGAATGACCAACTGACGGACCCAATTCGCAATGGAAGCTGCCTGGTCCTTCTGGTAAAACAAAAAAGGAGTCTGATCCTCAGATCTCTGGAGATCTAGACAAAAACTCTGACTGCTCGCATTACATCCAAGGAATGCAGTTGTCTTTCACCGAACGAGGCAAAGAAAAAAAAAAAGGCAAAACAATGTCCTGATTTAAATGAAAGGCTGACACCACTTTTGGCAAAAAGGATGGAACAGGTCGTAACACGACCCTGTCGTAGTGAAGGATCAAGTATGGTTCCTTGCATGAAAAGGGCCGCCAACTCAGACACCCTTCTAGCTGAGGTGATGGCTATTAGGAAGGCTAGCTTGCATGACCGCAAGAATAATGGAATTTCCATGATGGCACCAAATTTAAGTCCCAAGAACACATAGGTGACCTAATGGGGGGGAAGAAAACGAGTTGCCCCCTGCATAAAGGATCGGACCAGCGAATGGGAGGCTAAAGGAAGAATACTTTGGAAAAATACTGACAGGGCCAAAATCTGACCTCTGGTTGTACTCAAAACCAATCTGATTTCCACAGCCGACTGTAGAAAAGAGAAATCTCCCAATCACGTATTCCCGAGGATGCCATTTTTCTGGCCTCACACCAAGCAATACTCCCAGGTCTCCCAGACCTTATGATGGATCTTCCTAGTGATTGCTTTCCTAGCATTCACTAGAGTAGACACCACTGGTCCAGAGATGCCACGACCCTTCAGCACCCTGGCTATAATAGCCATCCTGTCAAATTTAGAGACTGTAAATTGGGGTGGAATATAGGACCTTGAGACAGTAGATAGGGCGGCGCAGAAGCATCCATGTCCCGTCTATTGCCAATCTCACAATCTCCGGGAACCAGGGCCTTCTGGAGGTCGCATTACAGGCAAAACCTTCCTGATGACGCAAAATTAAGTTGCGAAACGCGTAGAGGCTGCTGGGTATTTCGCAAACACGTCACTTCCGGTATAGGCGGCTCAGGCGAGGAAGAGGCTTGGAGCGCACGCAAACTGAAAACAGCATCGAGACACCAGCGATAGGGTCTCACACACACACTGCTGAAGACGCTCAGTGCCAGCGCAAGGCACCTGAACATGTGAGTTAAACGCTTTCTTTTATTTTAAATACAATTTTAAAAACATACTTCACCATTGGAGGCATATATGATTATTTTCTTTGAGAGTGGAGCATATGCGATCCCCTAAACCTGGAAATAGGAGGCTGTAAGGACCTACAGACAGGAGTAGTTCTCCAGGAACAAACCATACGCCCCATACTCACCTTGATGTGGTGAGTGTCCTCAAAGATTAGAAATAATGTTCTGGCTAGAACATGGCTAAGATTTGCGAGTAGCTGCAAGTCATCTGGTCCTGGTGATTTATTAACATTAAAGAGATTTATGGGTTTTGTTTTTTAGAATCATACTTACCTAGGTGGATGCAGCATCGGTCCTAACACTGAAAACGGTCAGTCACCAACACTCTGCTCTGCCCAGCCCCCAAGCGAGCGCTGGGCTGTGGTGGTGGGGGGCAGGAGCAGCTGACACAGTCTCTCAGAGGCTTAGCTGGGTGCGGGTCCAGGCATGTGGGCAGGTCCAGACTCCATTGTCATGATCTTGCCTGAGCCTGGACCGGCTCGGACTTCTGCCCGCTTTCTGCTGAAAACAGGTCACAGGAGAAGTACAGCCAAACGAGCCTTGGCTGTACTACTCTAAGTTTTTCAAGTCTTTTTTAGAACACTGGGTTCTGTTAGTAACACAGCACAAAATATGCCCCTGTGGCTAACAACACAGTCTTGAGTATTATACCCATCTTTTTATTTTATAAAAACTGAGGAGAAAAAAAAATGTATTACAGTTGCCTCCCCTTGTCACTTGTAACCAACTTCCCCTGATAATCCTTTACGGGACCAATATGTTCTGACCTTGCCTTTTTACTTTGAATATATTTAGAACATTTTGTGTGATTTTTTTTTTTTTTATTATTCACTATGCATTTCTCAGTCAATTTTAGCTGCCCTGGTCACACTCTTGCATCCTTTGTAGTTTTCTAATGCCAAAAGGTGACCACTCTGCCTTATACTTTTTTTAAGGACAGTTTTTTCACGTTGATATGCATTTTTAATTCAGAATTTAGCCATTTGGATTTTACCCACCCAGAATTTAATGTCATGTATTATGGATTGCGGTTTAGTAAAGTTGGCTTTTTTAAATTTAGTGTACTTGTATTAACCACATGTCTACTTTTCCTATGATATATACGCAATGAATATAGGACCTATAAAAGGTTCTACACCCACGCAAATGGTAACCTATAACCAAAGAGGTGATGATTTATGTGGAATCAATTATTTGAAATGAAATATGTTAAAGGAGCTGCCAATTTAAAATAGATTAGAAACCGCACTCACAATTTATAATGTGAAAGACAAAAAACTGGCATGAAATATATTAACTTAAAAATATCCTAAAAATATCACCAACGGTATGTGGATCGTGTCAATAGAAACCCAAAAACACTCAATGCCTTTAAAAGTTATTATAGCAATCCATAGAATAGGTCCAAATTAAATCCAGGTAAGAATGTGATATTAATCCACCAAAAGTGAAGACAAGTGTTGCCCTTTCCACCAACATATAGATGCACAACGCACATTTACCAGACTGTTGATTCCTCTTACAGAGAGAGTCAAACACAGCAATGGGGTATTTCCTTAAGTTCACAGGCTGGCCCCCACACCCCCAAATCCTGGTTGCTGCTAGCATCCACCCAAATATCCTGATAGAAGGAAATCTTCTAAAGGTGTATAACATGGTGCTCCTGTGTCTGTCTTGGCACTCAGTAAAAATGTACAAGTGAAAGGGGAGAGAGAAGAAAGCTCTCAAGGTGTAGTTACCGTATTTATCGGCGTATAACACGCACCCCAAGTTTAGGAGGAAATTTTAAGGAAAAAAAAAAAAAAAACTTACATTTAAATGCCTATCAATGCATCGTTATCAGTGTCCATCTGCAGCCTTGTCCATCATTGCAGTCTTGCCCAGTGTCTTTGCAGCCTTGCCCAGCCGCTGATTATTTAAAATTGGCGCAGAGCGCTGCCGACTGTGAGCAGAGAGGAGCAAGCGCCGGCGACATACAGAAAGCCTAGACTCGGCTCTGCTCAGTCAGGGGCGGGACTGCAAGAGGAGCCGAGTCTAGCCGAGTACACTCGGCTTTCTGTATGTCGCCGGCACTCGCGCCTCTCCTCGTAATCAGCGGAGATCGGCAGGGATCGGTGTATAACACACACCCACGATTTCCCCCTGATTTTAAGGGGAAAAAAATATCAATATTTTGTGTGGCCACCATTTTCCAGCACTGCCTTAACCCTCTTGGGCATGGAGCTCACCAGAGCTTCACAGGTTGCCACTGGAGTCCTCTTCCACGCCTCCATGACGACATCACAGAGATGGTGGATGTTGGAGACCTTGCACTCCTCCCCCTTCCGTTTGAGGATGCCCCACAGATGCTCAATAGGGTTTAGGGCTGGAGACAAGCTTGGCCAGTCCATCACCTTTACCCTCAGCTTCTTTAGCAAGGCAGTGGTCGTCTTGGAGGGGTATTTGGGGGTCGTTATGTTGGAATACTGCCCTGTGGCCCAGTCTCCGAAGGGAGGGGATCATGCTCTGCTTCAGTATGTCACAGTACATGTTGGCATTCATGGTTCCCTCAATGAACTGTAGCTCCCCAGTGCTGGCCATGCAGCCCTAGACCATGACACTCCCACCCCCATACTTGACTGTAGGCAAGACACACTTGTTTTTGTACTCCTCACCTGGTTGCCGCGACACCATCTGAACCAAATAAGTTTATATCTTGGTCTCATCAGACCACAGGACATGGTTCCAGTAATCCATGTCTTTAGTCTGCTTGTCTTTAGTAAACTGTTTGCAGGCTTTCTTGCGCATCATCTTTAGACAAGGCTTCCTTCTGGGAAGACAGCCATGCAGACCAATTTGATGCAGTGTGTGGCGTATGGTCTGAGCACTGACAGGCTGACTCCCCCACCCCTTCAACCTCTGCAGCAATTGTGGCAGAACTTATACGTCTATTTCTCAAAGACAACCTGTAGATTTGACACTGAGCAAGTGAACTCAACTTCTTTGGTCGACCATGGCGAGGCCTGTTCTGAAAGGAACCTGTCCTGTTAAACCGCTGTATGGTCTTGACCCCCATGCTGCAGCTCAGTTTCAGGGTCTTGGCAATCTTCTTATAGCCTAGGCCATCTTTATGTAGAGAAAATTCTTTTTTTTTCAGATCCTCAGCGAGTTCTTTGCCATGAGGTTCCATGTTGAACTTCCAGTGACCAGTATGAGAGAGAGAGCGCAATAAACCAAAATTTAACACACCTGGGACCTTGAAACACCAATGAGCCACATGACAGCTGGGAGGGAAAATGGCTAATTAGGCCCAATTTGGACATTTTTACTTGGGGGTGTACTCACTTTTGTTGCCAGCGGATTATACATTAATGGCTGTGTGTTGTGTTATTTTAATAGGACAGCAAATGTACACGGTTATACATGCTGTACACTCACTACTTTACATTGTAGCAAAGTAATTTCTTCAGCGTTGTCAAATGAAAAGATAATAAAATATTTACAAAAATGTTAAGTGTGTACTCACTTTTGTGAGATCCTGTACATGTCTTGGTTTTAAGTATTCTAGTTGCACTACTAATGTTGTTGCCTCCGGTAACACACTATGACCTTTGCTCACTGCCAGCTATAGCCATCTCTGATCTCTCTTCCCCATATCCTTATTTAAAAGTTCCTACAACCTTTGGGCCATCTTTGCCCCCAGCAGAGCTGCACCCTCTCAGTTTAGCTGCAGTACCATCCCTGTTACAGAGCCAATAACCGACCAAAATAACGCCCAGTTCTCCATTAACCAAAAACCTTCCTTCCTGCACCAGTTCCTCAGTCACTTATGTTTCCTAAGCTCCTGCTACCTCTCTGGTGTGGCTCAAGGCACATGCAATATTTCTGAGAATAATGGATTAGAGGCCCTTTTTTTTAATACTGCACTTAAATCCCTGAAATTATTTTTTTAGGACTCTCCATCTTCCTCTAATTTTGTCATTGATACCAATATGTTGCATGACAGCTGGGTCCTCCACAGCCCCACCCAACAATCTGTCCATCCAATTGCAATGTGAAAAACACGAAGGACCAGTAAACAATGTACTGTTTGGAGATTACGGCCTTTGTGACAGATTGCCAATGAAAATGTCTCTTTACCATGTGGTCATTTTCAAGGTCTGTGTGCGAGCCCTAATTGGCTTTATTTTCTTTTGAGACACTAACAAAACTATGCAAAAAAGTGTGTTAAAAATTATCTGAAGTGCTTACTTCACTCTGATATCCTTTGCTGTCTGGGTCAAAGAAAATACTAAGATCAGAGACAACCAGGCAGAGATCAGCAATAGCAGCTCTTAATTTGGTCAATACACGTTTTACTTCATTATGCATGCACAAATACGTCTATATCATACAACTCACTTTGAGAAAAAAATACTACGCTGCAATCAAAAACAGGTTTTTGCTTTAATCATAGCTTTGACACAATATAGAGCATTTGTATGCCATTGAAATGCTTATAAACCTTTCAAACCTGCCACTTCCACCCTGTGCCTTGACACACTTTTTCATTTTAATTTTAGCTCTAAAAGTACAATGTCTTTTCACAGAAAATATACCTTGGTTTTTCTCTCAGGAACCTTCCACATGCGCTCAGATTCAAGAACAATATCTTCTTGAATGACACCTGGATAAGAAAAGACAATTTAGTTATGAATGAGCTACAGATGCAAATAAAAAAAAAAAGCTATTACAAATTACAGATACGGAAAACTTTTCGAACACGGAATTGAAACTTTACAAAATATGTTCAGGGAGAGACCATACAAGATCAATGCAGAAAACATCATAGAAATAATTTTGGTCCAGCTGTTTTGTTAAAAGAAAACTAAATATTTTTTTTTTTTCTAGTTATGCATGCAAGTCAAAGTGAACCAGGCATGTCTAAGCGAATATGGTTTCTGTACTTGCTGTAAAATAGGATTTTCGTAGTAACCATAAAGCCTTTTATTGGGGTATTCTGATGGACACAGAAAGCTTGTACTTTCAAGTTATACTGCTGCCTAAAAGAGGATTTGACACTGGCAAACAAAAATAATAGTAAGCCAGTTCTCGATAACCCTTTCTACTGCCAGCAAGCCTCAATTTTGTGGCAATGCAGTACCAAGTGCATGATCATAAACAGAGTGGTGGGAACTGCTCCCCTCAATATATTTCAATGAAAGGATTTTATGGTGTGTACAAATCCCCTTTTTTCTTTCTCGTTCATTGAGGGACACAGGAAGTCTTGTACTTTTGGGATAACCAATTGCAGCCCAACTGAGGAGTGGGCAACAGCAAACAAAATGCTAACAGGCCCACAAAAAAACATCTAAACTGGGGACTAACTAAAGTAGAAAGAACTGCCTAGAGGACCTTTTGCCTGACAATGGCATCAGATGAAGTCTGACCATACATACATACACCTGGTAAAACGTGGCAAATGTAGGAACATATGATCAGGTAACAGTCTTGCAAATCTGATTTAAAAGTATCCTGATGTTTGACAGTCCAAGAGGCACTTACAGATTTTGTAGCATTTGCCTTGACAGGAGAGGGTGGCACCCAATCCTTGAGACCATAAACTTGAATAAGGACACATCTAAACCACTGAGGAATAGTGGAACGAAAAGCTGGTTCATCTACAGTGCATCCGGAAAGTACTCAGTGCTTCACTGTCCACATTTTGCTGTTACAGCCTTATTCCAAAATGGATTAAATTCATTATTTCCTTTCAAATTCTACAAACAAATACCACATAATGAAAATCTGATGATCCAACATAGATACACCCACACTTGAGGTCCCACACCTGCGCCAAGGACACTTGGGTTCTTCCAACACACCAAGTCCACTTGGTGATTCCACTCCCTCTGGATATGCACTCACCAGATAAAGATGCCTTGCACTTGCATGCTCGACAACAGCATCAACCCTCACAGGGTTAAACATCCACCAATTTCCAATTGTGTAACAGATGTCAATAGACTAGAGGAGGAGGAGAAGATGGATACCGCCCGGCATGTTTGGGGAGCTCAGCCCGCACTGCAAGTGAAGAAGGCTCCGACCCACACAGCACTACACACCTGTCCAAGGAATACTCTGTAGACCTCAGACAGGATTAGATTGAGGCACAGATCTGGGGAAGGGTACAGAAAAATGTCTGCAGCATTGAAGGTTCCAATGAGCACAGTGGCCTCCATCATCCATGAATGGGAGAAGTTTGGAACCACGGGGACGCTTCCTAGAGCTGGCCACCCAGCCAAACTAAGCGATCAGGGGAGAAGGGCCTTAGTCAGGGAGGTGACCAAGAACCCTATAGTCACTCTGACAGAGCTCCAGCATTTTTCTGTGTAAAGAGGAGAACCTTCCAGAAGAAAAATCTCTGCAACACTCCACTAATCAGGCTTGTATGGTAAAGTGGCCAGAGGGAAGCCCCTCCTCAATAAAAAGGCACATAACAGCCCACCTGGAGTTTGCCAAAAGGCACCTGAAGGATGCTCAGATCATGAGAAACAAAGATTGAACTCTTTGGACTGAGTGGCAAGCGTCAGCAGGAAACCAGGCACCGCTCATCACCTGGCAAATACCATCCCTACAGTGAATCATGGTGGTAGCAGCATCATGCTGTGGGGATGTTTTTTCAGTGGCAGAAACTGGGAGACTAGTCAGGATCGAGAGAAAGATGAATCCAGCAATGTACAGAGACATCCTTGATGAATACCAGCTCCAGAGCGCGGCAAAGGTTTATCTTCCAACAGGAAAACGACCCATAGCACACAGCCAATATAACAAAGGAGTGGCTACAGGACAACTCTGTGAATGTCCTTGAGTGGCCCAGTCCTGTGATGTACTCCAAAGAAAAGGATTTTACAGGTAAGCTGTATTAAAAATCCTATTTTCTTATCGTATATCACGGGACACAGAGCCGTAGTAGTTACTATGTGGGTTGTCCCTTAGCAATGCCAACTGAAGGGAGAAAGACGCAACAAAGTAGGGCACCAAGAGACTAGAGGACTCATACTGCGGGGGGGTGTGGCTTGAGGCTCATGAGGACGGCAGCTTAGATTCACAGCTCCGGCTCTAAATATCTATCCTGCAGGCATCCTGGGTCCAATCTCCTCACAAGTGGCACGAACTCCTCAAAGATGGCGGGCACCCATCTCAGGCATGATGGTAAACAAATACGGGCCACCCGCATCCCAATCCGTGGCGGAGCAACTGGCCGGGTTCCAAAGGCAAGATGGTGCCGATCCTCCAGCTATGCACAAGGCCGCGCTGCAGCCAACTCCATGCTCATCACAGATCTCGGCACAAGGGGTGAGTGAATCTATTCCTGCAGGCTTCTGCACCCAGGCTACACACCTAGCAGCTCTAGACTCCCCTGCCAGTTCAGCGGACCCCACCCTCCCCCAGCCCCTCCATAGATGAACCCACACTGGCAGAAATTATGCTGGCCATAAAAGACTGCAAGGCTTCTCTTACTGTACAAATGGAGATCATTCATATTGATTTCTCCTTGCTGAAGCAAGACGTGAAGAACCTAAGGGATAGGACAGGGGAGGTGGATACACGTTTCATGTCTTTCGAAGATACTGTGCATCCTTTGAATGCGACTGTATGCATGGCCATAGATGAGCTAGTGACCCTTAGAGCTAAATTGGACAATTTTGTTCCCAAAGGAACAATCTCAGATTTGTGGGGTTCCCCGAAAGATCAGAAGGTTCCCACCCTGAAAGATTCCTCCATAAATGGCTGCGTGACATTTTTGGGTCAGAGGAGCTCTCACATGCATTTGAAATGGAGCGTGCGCATCGCACAATGCTCATCTTAGCAATATACAGTGGTGTGAAAAAGTGTTTGCCCCCTTCCTCATTTCCTGTTCCTTTGCATGTTTGTCACACTTAAGTGTTTCGGAACATCAAACCAATTTAAACAATAGTCAAGGACAACACAAGTAAACACAAAATGCAATTTGTAAATGAAGGTGTTTATTATTAAAGGTGAAAAAAAATCCAAACCATCATGGCCCTGTGTGAAAAAGTGATTGCCGCCTAAACCTAATAACTGGTTGGGCCACCCTTAGCAGCAACAACTGCAACCAAGCGTTTGCGATAACGTGCAATGAGGCTTTTACAGCGTCCTGGAGGAATTTTGGCCCACTCATCTTTGCAGAATTGTCCTAATTCAGTTACATTAGAGGGTTTTCGAGCATGAACGGCCTTTTTAAGGTCATACCACAACATCTCAATAGGATTCAGGTCAGGACTTTGGCTAGGCCACTCCAAAGTCTTCATTTTGTTTTTCTTCAGCCATTCGGTGGTGGACTTGCTGGTGTGTTTAGGATCATTGTCCTGCTGCAGAACCCAAGTTCGTTTCAGCTTGAGTACACGAACAGATGGTCGGACATTCTCCTTCAGGATCTCTTGGTAGACAGCAGAATTCATAGTTCCTTTTATCACGGCAAGTCTTCCAGGTCCTGAAGCAGCAAAACAGCCCCAGACCATCACACTACCACCACCATATTTTACTGTTGGTATAATGTTCTTTCTGAAATGCAGTGTTCCTTCTACGCCAGATATACTTGGACACACACCTTCCAAAGAGTTCCACTTTTGTCTCATCGGTCCACAGAATGTTGTCCCAAAAGTCTTGGGGATCATCAAGATGTGTTGTGGAGAAATTGAGATGAGCTTTGATGTTCTTTTTGCTCAGCACTGGTTTTCTCCTTGGAACTCTGCCATGCAGGCCATTTTTGCCCAGTCTTTTCCTGATGGTGGAGGCATGAACGCTGACCTTAACTGAGGCAAGTGAGGCCTGCAGTTCCTTGGACGTTGTTGTGGGGTCTTTTGTGACCTCTTGGATGAGTCGTCGCTGCGCTCTTGGGTAATTTTGGGCGGCCGGCCACTCCTGGGAAGGTTCACCACTGTTCCATGTCTTTGCCATTTGTGGATAATGGCTCTCACTGTGGTTCGCTGGATTCCCAAAGCTTTGGAAATGGCTTTATAACCCTTTCCAGACTGATAGATCTCAATTACTTTCTTTCTCAATTGTTCCTGAATTTCTTTGGGTCTCGGCATGATGTGTAGCTTTTAAGGATCTTCTGGTGGACCTTACTGTGTCAAGCAGCTCCTATTTAAGTGATGCCTTGATTGTGAACAGGTGTGGCAATAATCAGGCCTGGGTGTGGCTAGAGAAATTGAACTCAGGTGTGGACAACCACAGTTATAGTATGTTTTAACAAGGGGGGCAATCACTTTTTCACACAGGGCCATGATGGTTTGGATTTTTTTTCACCTTTAATAATAAACACCTTCATTTACAAATTGCATTTTGTGTTTACTTGTGTTGTCCTTGACTATTGTTTAAATTGGTTTGATGTTCCGAAACACTTAAGTGTGACAAACATGCAAAGGAACAGGAAATGAGGAAGGGGGCAAACACTTTTTCACACCACTGTATCCCCTGATTTACTTACAAATTGCACTTGTTGTGCCTACTACACTGTTACGGTTATTGAATGTGCCTTATGTTACAGAACTAGCCTATATTCTGCAAGATGGAAACCTGCACCTTACTGGAGAGCCTCCATGTAACTGCTACCTCCCCCATACCAGTAGGTGTTGAGGCCACAGGTCTTCCTAATCTCTCTCATGACTGTTGCTGAGAGGGATTCTTTTTTGTCCGGGAACCAATGCTCACTGTGTTTGGGTTAGTAGAGCGGGGAGGGGGCTGGGAAGAGGGGGGGGGGATGTTCGGCACACCAGTCTTATCTCAAGTTAGGGATGACAAGACTGACTGGTCTCAGGTTTTTTGTTGTTTTACATGCTCCTATGATCACCTCTTTTCTACTACTATTGCATTCCTACTATGGGCAGTCCTATATGCTGTGTCATATGTGGCATGTTGTAATGTTTGAGTACCCTCCTAATGATATTAATGATATCGAAAGGAGCTAGATAAATCTCTCTCTGTGGAGGAGCTCTGGAAACCAAGGATGCAAAAATTCAAAAACGGAAGACAGATTGTAAAAGATAGTAGGACAAACCCCCAAAAATTCTTCAAATATATTAATAGTAAAAAGGTCAAGTCTGAGAATGTAGGCCCTTTACAAAATAATCTAGAGTGGGTGACTGGGGACAAAGAGAAGGCTAATTAAATACTTTCTTCAGCTCTGTGTATACAAAGGAGCATGGGGGAGCTCATATCCATAATGGGAGTGGTAGTGACACAGCCCCAAAATCCACAATGGCTCAAAAGTGGTATGGTCCAGAAATATGTAGACAGAATAAAGGTGGATAAAGAACCTGGACCTGATGGCATCCAGCCATGGATCCTAAAAGAATTGAGCTCTGTAATCTCAAAGCCATTGTATCTAATTTTTAGGGACTCATGACAGGAATAGTACCACTGGATTGGCGCAGGGCCAATGTGGTGCCTATATTTAAAAAGGGAACAAAGTTTTTACCAAGTAACTATAGACCTGTTAGTTTAACTTCTATAGTTGGGAAGATACTTGAGAGAAATAATAAAAGACCACATAGATGAGTTCTTGCAGGAAAAAAATATTTTAAGCAACAGACAGCATGGATTCATAAAAGACAGAAGTTGTCAGACAAACCTGATTTATTTTTATGAGGAGGTAAGTAAAACCTTGGACAGAGGGGTGGCGGTGGACGTGGTATGCTTGGATTTTGCAAAAGCGTTCGATACAGTTCCGCACACAGGGCTCATGTGTAAGGTAAAGTCTACAGGTTTGGAAATATCAGTTTGTAAATGGATAGAAAACTGGCTAAAAGACAGAATTCAGAGAGTAATGGTTAATGATTCTTACTCTGAATGGTCTAAGGTTATCAGTGGTGTACCCCAAGGTTCAGTGCTGGGACCCTTACTTGTTAATATCTTTATAAATGATATTGGGTCTGGGATCAAAAGTAACATTTCTGTCTTTGCAGATGACACCATGCTATGCAGTGGAATAACGTCCTTACAGGATGTCTCCAATTTACAAGCTGACCTCAATGCTCTGTCCAATTGGGCGACTATGTGGCAGATGAGGTTTAATGTTGATAAATGTAAAGTTATGCACTTGGGGGCTAAGAATATGCATGCATCATACATACTAGGGGGGAGTACAACTGGGGGGATCCATAGTGGAGAAGGAGCTGGGGGTTTTGGTAGATCATAAGCTCAATAATAGCATGCAATGCCAAGCTGCGGTTTCCAAAGCGAGCAAAGTCCTTTCTTGTATTAAAAGAGGTATGGACTCCAGAGAGATAGAGAGATATAATTTTGCCCCTATTCAAATCATTAGTAAGACCTCATCTGGAATATGCAGTTCAGTTTTGGGCACCAGTTCTCAAAAAGGATATCGGGGAACTGGAGAAAGCGCAGAGAAGGGCAACCAAACGATAAGAGGCATGGAGGAGCTCAGCTATGAGGAAAGATTAGAGGAACTGAATTTATTCTCCCTTGATAAGAGGAGATTAAGGGGGGATATGATCAACATGTACAAATATATAAGGGGTCCATATAGTGAACTTGGTGTTGAGTTATTCACTTTACAGTCAACAAAGAGGACAAGGGGGCACTCTTTACGTCTAGAGGAAAAGAGAGTTCATCTCCAAATACGGAAAGGTTTTGTCACAGTAAGAGCTGTGAAAATATGGAATAGACTCCCTGCAGAGGCGGTTCTGGCCAGCTCAGTAGATTGCTTTAAGAAAGGCCTGGATACTTTCCTAAATGTACATAATATAACTTGGTACCATCATTTATAGGTAAAGTTGGTCCGAGGAAAATCCGTTTGCCTCTCGGGGGATCAGGAAGGAATTTTTTCCCCTGCTTTAGCAAATTGGAGCATGCGCTGCTGGGGTTTTTTGCCTTCCTCTGGATCAACTGTTGGTATAGAATGAGGTATATGTGATTGTATGATATTTTTTTTTTATTTGTGGTTGAACTGGATGGACTTGTGTCTTTTTTCAACCTAACTATGTAACTGCCGACTCATAAGATGCCAGGTTTAGACGGTTTTCCAGCTGAATGGTACATGCACTTTCAACACCTCCTTAGCCCTATCCTACTTAAAACATATAATGAGGCCTTGAAAGAAGGAGTACTCCCTCCCTCAATGAGGGAGGCTTTAATTGTTTTAATACTTAAACCCCGAAAAGATCCTCTTAAATGTGACTCCTATCGGCCAATATCTCTCATCAACGTAGACGTCAAAATCCTGGCTAAAGTGCTGGCCAACCGCCTGAACAAAGTGATTGCGAAGTTTGTAGGGAGTGACCAAGGGGGCTTTATACCAAGTCGTTCGACCAGAATGAACATTCGCAGATTTCACAACCTGATCTACCCACGTGACTGTTCACCCACTCGGGTTATTGCATCCCTCGACACCTGCAAGGCTTTTTGACAGCGTAGAATGGCCATACCTTTCAAGTCCTGCAGTTATATGGATTCGGCCCCCAACTGATAGCCTGGATATGGCTACTGTATACTCTGCCACTGGCTCGTATACAAATAAACTCACAAGTTACTGAGACTTTCCCCATTACTAGAGGCACCAGGCAGGGCTGCCCTTCATCACCCCTCCTGTTCGCCTTGGCCATGAAACCCCTTGCGATTCGGATCCGTAGTTCTCCGCTAATTAGAGGTCTTCCCATAAATGAATGGATATCTCTTTATGCAGACAATACACTAGTCTACCTAGCCGACCCCCATGACTCCCTTGCCAACCTGTTAGCTGTCATCAATACATTTGGCGACTTCTCCGGATTCCAAGTGAATTGGGACAAGTCAATCCTCTTTCCCCTAGATCAAGTAATTACATCAGAGATCAAAACTGCAAATAGCCAAAACTGCCATTATCCCTCTATATAACCAATAATTTAAGACCCCCTACTACTCCATTTGCAGACTCAGACCAGACAGTGGAAGGACTTACCCTTAGACCGCATGGGGCGAGCCAATGTCCTCAAAATGATATATTTGCCTAAATTGCTGTATGTCATGGCTAACTCCCCTTCCAAAATCCCTAAAAATATTTAAGAGCATAGACTATCTGTACTACCTTCCTTTGGAATGGACGTCCCCCTAGAGTCGCACTAGAGACACTTCGCCTCCCGTCCCACCTGGCAGGGTTAGCTTTCCCTGATTTGTACCTCTACCACAAGGCATCTCAAATAGTTAATATCCATGACTGGCTACACCCCAACTCGAATAACGCGTGTACAACTACTGAGGGAGCTATAGTTTCCTCGTTTGAAACACTACATATCATAATATACCGCAGATGCACACCACCAGGACCTGTAATGTCTAGAATACGTACCTCTCTCTCTCTGTGTTTAAAACAGTGATAGCCAAAACGTACCTCTGACTCTTGGCTGGCCTCTCCCAATAGCCCACTTTGGTATAACCCTACACTTAAGGAACTAAACTCCCTACTACCTGACCCTAAAAGATGGGGGATTATTTATGCCATGTAGAGATTGGACTTCGATCTCCTAAGAGCTCCGGACCAGACAAAAAACGTATATCTACCCATTACTCAGCCGTAGTGACAAACTCTAATCCCAGGTTCAGGGCAGCACAACAGAAGTGGGACTCAGACATTCCTATCACAGGAGACTGGTCTGAATTCTGTGACACATTCAAGACCTCGGTTATCTCTTCCAGAGATAGGAAGATTCAATTTAACGTCTTTCACCAATCACACCTTACTCCAGTTAAAATGAAAAAAATGGGTATATCCCCCTCGGCCAAATGCTTTCGAAAATGTGGACACACAGCTGACTTACTCCACTGCTTCTGGACTTGTCCTATAGTACAAAACTTCTGGGTGAACATAGGCACCATTCTCTCCTCAGCACTAGGTCTCCCCAATATACTTAACTCCAAGAACTTTAGTGACCTTGCTGTTCCCTCCCAGGCCAAAAGACTGCTTCGTGTCCTCTATTTTTACGCAAAGAAGGTTATCTTACTGACCTGGAAGGGTACTGCGACCTTTACTAAGGGTCTCTGGTTAAAACTGGATAAGGAATCTATACCACTGTATAAGCTAAACTTTGAAATTCGAAAGAGAAAAAAAAACATTTCACAAGATATGGGACAGGTGGCTGGCTAGCCCACTAACCCTCTCACCTACACTGCCATAGAGGGGTATTATTTAAAGGTAGTTTGCCTTACACAGAGAATGACTTTTGCCCCAATAGCACTGCCCATGTTTATGATACTAGTCTATACAAAGTTTAATGTTGAGCTAGATGTTATCCACTCTGAATACCATAGTAAATATGCGATGCCCAATTTCCTTCTGTTCTAGGATGACATAGAAGCATACTGTATTTTAGGTTTGGATTTTATTGTTTATCTGTACGGCTGTATGTTAAAAAAAAAATAAAAATGCAATAAAAATATCTTTGGGGAAAAAAAAAAGGAGGACTCATACTGCAGCTTGCAGTACACTGCGCCCAAAGGCGATATCCTCATGCCTTTTACATCCACTTGATAGAATCTGGTAAATGTATGGACTGAAGACCAAGTTGTGTCCTTGCAGATCTGAGCCATGGAGGCTTGGTGATGCACTGCCCAAAAAGCACTAACAGCTCTGGTGGAGTGCGCTTAAAAAAAAAAAAAGTAGAAGAGCAACTATTTTGAAAAGAAAGTAACTATTTAATTTTTGCTATAATAAATATCTCAAATAAAAAAAAAAAAAAAAAAAAAGGAGGATCATGTCATCAGTTTATACTACATATTTTTGGTAAAAAAAATTAAATTAAATTAAATCGCAATAAGCGTATATTGATGGGTTTGCGCAAAAGTTATAGTGTCTACAAAATAGGGGATAGATTTATGGCATTTGTATTCTTTATTTTTTTACTAGTAATGGCAGCTTTCTGCAATTTTTAGCAGGTCTGCGACATTGTGGCAGACAGATATGACACACAGCAGGGGTCCGTCCGGTGCATCCTTGTTCACCGTTTTAGGTGCAATTTCAGTCCAAATTTTTGACTAACTTCGCACCTGAAACGGACCAGAAGATGCACAGGACTACTGTGCAATTCGCACCAGAGCCGCTCCGGGGATGTGTGAACAGGCTCCATAGAGAGCAGGTCACAATCTCCCGACTTGCAAATTGGATATGGTGCAAACCGCATCCAATTCGCAGTAGTGTGAACCCAGCCTTACTCTTGATGATCCCAATGCCTGGACTAAGGATTTGTGACAATCAATTTATGGACATGAACTGTTTTTTCTGATGGGCTCGATTATGGTTTAAATTCCACAAGTTCTCTTATTTACATTTTTAAAGTAATTTCAGTGCGCCAAAAAAGATTTCTGGTTTTATTTTGGAACAGGTCCTTCTGGTATCCCTCTCATCGACACAAGGTCTATCCCAACTTGTTATACATAGGGCATATAGAACGCCATCTAAATTACATAAATGGCATTGTAGAGAGAGTCTGGACTGTCCTAGATGTGGAGGATCTCCTGTGAATCGTCTGCATATGCCCTAAGCTAGTACACTATTGGCAGGGTGTTATTGCCACCATTAATCAAGATTTCCAGTCTTTTACACAATGATCCATTGATATGTGTACTGGGATTCTTGGATGAGGAATTATATACACCTCAAGCCTGGGCTTCTATCTCTAGGTTGTGTTTTTTGGCTCGGAAAATAGGATTTTTAAAACCGCTTACCTGTAAAAATCCTTTTCTTTGAAGTACATCATGGGACACAGAGCCATAGTAATTACTATGTGGGTTATAGGCCACCTTCAGATGATGGACACTGATACGGCCTAAGACAAAAAGTGCACTCCCTATATAACCCCTCCCACTACTGGGAGTATCTCAGTTTTGTAGCAAAGAAATAGACGTGTATACCAAAGAAGGGAGGGACCTCTGTGTCCCGGTGAGGTACTTCAAAGAAAAGGATTTTACAGGTAAGCTGTTTTAAAAATCCTATTTTCTTATCGTACATCACAGGACACAGCGTCATAGTAGTTACTATGTGGGATGTCCAATAGCAATGCCAACTGAAGGGAGACAACAAAAGTAGGGCAATAAGAGACGAGAGGACTTATACTGCAGCCTGTAGTACACTGCGCCCAAAGGCGATAATCCTCATTACCTTTTACATCCATTTGATAAAATCTGGTAAATGTATAGACTGAAGACCAAGTTGCAGCCTTGCAGATTTGAGCCATGGAGGCTTGGTGATGCACTGCCCAGGAAGCACTTACAGCCCTAGAGGAGTGCGTTTTGATTTATGAGGGTGGAATCTACCTGTTAAAACCATAAGCTTGAACGATTACTTGTTAAATCCATTTAGAATAGTAGATTTCGATGCTGCCTGTCTTTTTTTTTTTTTTTTTTTTTTTTAAGCAAAATCTTTTTTATTGAGTTTTTCAATAGCATAAAATATTGCCCACACAGGGGCCAAACATTGCCCACGTAGGGGCAAATCCTCTGATGCGGCAACAGGGCACATCATACAACATAAATAACCTGTCACTGATGCAGCAACAGACCGCAACAGGACAGATACAATATAAACAACCTTAATTATCTATACCCCAAATCTGTGCTCAATATTATAATGACAGGATGTGACATGAGGGTAATTGGGTCAGTATACTACCATACTATAACCAGAATGTTAATCTAGGGGTTGGTTACTGCATACCTTTTCAAATTTTTGTGGGCAACCCCTGCCCGAGTAGGTGGCTTTATAAAGGGGTAAACTGGTGTTCACTAGGTTTTTCCAGAATTTGACAGAGGGGGGAAATTATTGTTTCCAGTTCATCGTGATGGCCTTACGTGCATATAACAACAGGGATATGAGTATTTTTCTAGCTCTGAGCATTGACATTTGTTCCACCAGTCCCAGCAGACAATGTTTAGGATCATAAGGGACACTAGTCTTAATGATCTTAGCAATCACTTGGAGTACTTCTTTCCAAAAATGTACAATTGCTGGGCAAGCCCAGAAAATGTGAAAGAAATCCCCCGGCCGATATGAGCAGTGCCGGCGACATCTGGTGCAGCCTGTGAGGCATGTAGTGAGCTATGTGTACAATTGTATTGGACCAGTTTGTCCCTGGCTGAGACCAGAGTGGAGAATGGAAAATCCCAAATCTCCCCCCAATCATCCTCATCCAGCCCCGGAATGTCCTCCACCCATTTCCTGCAGAGGGAGCACAGCTTAGGGACGGCAGCAACCAGTAGGGACCCGTAGATCTGAGACGTGAGTTTCTCCAGGTCTTTCACCCGAAGGGTGGATTCGAGCTCCGAATATTCCAGTATAATTGGTTGGCCTAGGAAATTACACCAGTAAGCATGACCAATTTGAAGATACCTGAAATGGGCCCGTGCGGGTACATTAAATTTGGTAAACAATGCATGAAAGGGAGTAAGCTCTCCATTGGTGATAACATGCTCAAGGGTCAGTATTTTGCATTTGGCCCAGGCCTCTGGATCTGGGATGGTATTGAACTGCGATAGGTTAGGGTTCAGCCACAGGAGGGTGTGAGGAGACCAGTAGTTCGGCTGGGGTGCCCTCGGCGCCTCTCCCAGCTTCCACGCCCGCATAGTGGTGCGCATAGAAGGGGTGAGGTAGTGAGGTGTTTTTGGCTCTATGAATAGCAACCCCTTCAAGGCCTCCAGAGACCCCACTATAGCTGCCTCCAGCACCGTCGCAGAATTGGTCAGGTCTGGCTGCAACCACCAATGGGCGGTTACAAGCTGAGTGGCCAGGAAATATTTGTGGCAATCAGGGAGAGCCAAACTGCCTGTCCTCTTTTAGGACCTTCAGGCAACACGAACAAAAACATCTGTTTTCCGAACCTGAGCAATCGCCTTTAAGTAGATATTGACTGCTCTCACCACATCAAATAAATGTACTGATTTTTCCAAAGAACAGGGTTCTGGAAAAAAGACGGTGGAAAAAAGACGGTAGAACAATATCCTGGTTTAGATAAAAACCTGATACTACCTTTGGCAAAAAAGAAAGGATAAGGACACAATGCTACCTTATCCTTGTGAACAATAAAAGTATGGCTCTTTACAAGAAAGAGCAGCCAAAACTGATACCCTGATACCCTTCTTGCAGCAGATATGGTTACCAGAAAAAATAGTTTCCTTGTCAAAAATGGACCAAGGGAATATGCAGTATCGGCCCAAAAAATGCTGACAAAACTAAATTCAAGTCCCAAGGGTTCAGGGGTTACTTAACCGGAGATTAAGCCGGGTTACCCCCTAAGTAAATTTATGGACCAAAGAATGCAAAGCAAATGGTCGTTGACATAATACCGATAAGGACGAGTACTGTCCTTAGAAAGCACTCAAGGCCAGCTTAATTTCTCACCCCATCTGCAGAAAAGTCAAGGACGCTACCTAGACTTGTTTCCTGGGGTGCAACTTCTGGTTTCACACCAGGAGACATATGTTTCCCAGACTCCATAAGCGCTATCAGGGTGATGTGGCCGTAGGCTTTGGAGTCAGAAACATTGTGAATGTAGAGCTTGAACTTTTTGTTTCAAGCCGATAGGATACTGTTTTGCAGCAGTCTAGAATGAGACCAAGCATAAGCAACGGCCTTGAATGAAGCCACCATCTTTCCTGACAACCTCACGCAAAGTTGAATAGGAGAAAATCATCTTGCTTCGACTACTTAAATCAGTTCCTTTATTGCGCTGATCTTAGCCTGGGGTACGAATACCCTTTTCTGGGTGTACCCAAGATCAGACCAAAGATTTTTCTTAACGTTTATAGAAGATTCCCCCTAGGTTGAGAACCCGACGTAGATATTCCAGGTAGTCGAATGTGGTGACCATACTTTGGTCTAACAAGAACAGATCGACTAGGTAAACCTTGGGCCCTCAATCTGGTTAGAAAAGGAGCCAGAGCCTTGTACTCGAGGTGTAGCAGCTAGATCGGAAAGCAGAGCTACACACTGAAAATGAAGATTTTCCACTTTGAAAGAAAATATAACTAGTGAGTGGGGAAATAGGCATATGGAGATATGCATCTTTTACGTCGATTGACGGCAGAAGTTCTCCTTCCTTGTAGGATGGAGATAGATTGGATTGACTTTATGCCAAAAAAAGAAGGGATTATATTCAGGAATTTAATTTTAGACCTTTGAGATCCAGAATGTCCATTTGGATTTAACCAAACCCCAACCTCTGCTCTTACATGGGGGGCCACCTTGAACGCTCTTTGCCAAAAGATGGTCCAATGCTAGAGAGAGATTTTTTTTTTCTCTGGAACCTTAGGAACGTTTGATCTGAGAAAACGAGGAGACGGAAACTCTTGGAACTCCAGTTTGTACGTTGGAGCTATTGAGGAAGTCCCCCATTCGTCTTGACAGTCCTTCTGCCAGATCCCTGAGAGCTGCAGAATTCTCCCTATTGAGCAAGCAGGGGCACCTCCTCATAAAGGCGGCTACAGTATCTTGTAGGCTTCCTCCCCCAAGACCTCTTTTGTCCCTGGGGTTAACCCTGATGATTACCCTTTGAACCTGACGGCGGAAGCCGTTGTGACAGCCTGGGGGCTGATGCCCCTGGCACAGAAGAAGGAGCTTTGAAAAGTACATTTATTCCTTCACTTAAACGGCAAAAGAGGTATCTTTCTTTTACTAGAAATTCTTTTGATATATTTATCCAAAATATCCCCAGATAGCAGTTTCACCAGATAGTAACTACTATGGCTCTGTTTCCCGTGATGTACGATAAGAAATTGGAGAAGTGTGCAGGGGGACATGTCGGACTACTCTCCAAGTGGTGCTAGCACAGGGAATTTGAATCCTCCCAAAAGAAACTTAAAAAATGGAAGAGTAGCTTATTTATTACTCTATATGCAGCCTCACTGCATTACAGTAATTAAAAATAAGAGCGTTCAACTGAAATTTAATGTATATTGATAATCACTTAGATGCATGGACATGCATTTGTGAAGGTAACCATTTGAGCTGAATGGAAAAAGTCTAAGGCTAGGTTTCCACTAGTGCAACTTTTCATGCGATTTGGGACTGAAGTCGCATGACAAGTCGTACCCCATGATTTCCAATGAGTACCGTTCATATCTGTGTGACTTCAAGATGCAGCGACTTCAAAGTAGTTCCTGCACTACTTTGGTCCCACTTTGATGCGACTTGAGGTCCATAGACCTCAAGAATACACAGGCATTGCTTCAAGTCGCGGTAAAAAATTGCGGCAAAATCGCGCGACTTTGGGGGCGCAATAGTGGAAACAGCCTTAAACACCCACAAAACACTATACATAACTATTTTATGGTCCAAAGCAAAGCAGCAAATAGATCCTACTCAAAACAGATTTTTATTTTTTTTTTATGTTCCTAGATTTTGCCTCAAATGGAAAGAGACCATAACTACATACATACTGGGGGGGAAAAAAAAAGCTTACAGAGAGGGTCTCCATTGTAGTGGAAGTAGCTGGCTTGCACTCATCACATTCACGAATTACTGCAGGGCTCGACAAACCCCGGGTGCCAGTTCGCTAATTCTAGTTGCAAATGCGACCTGGCGCCCGGGGTATCCTATCTCCGTGCGGAACCCCCC
>CM053032.1:94017942-94160442 GCA_028564925.1 Lithobates sylvaticus
GCACCAATGGTTGTACTTTGTCATTCCCACATACCATGTCAATTCGAGATAGACACCCTCCACCTGGGGCTGCCCACGAATAGATCCTAGTCTGTGGGTTCCCAACTCTCCACAAGTCAGACCATCCTACCTCGCCAAGAAGACTTAACGTATTATCTCTACTCGCCCATTTTAGGATTGCACCCCCATAGCCATCTAAAGTTGAGTCCAGTTTCATATTGTAATCCCCCATTTATATCACATATGCATCAGGGTATTGAGCCATAAACAGCACTGCATCCTTCACTACCTGCATACCCGCGTGCGGTGGATTATGGATTCCCATACAAATGGTAAAGCGTATAATATTCCATAGATAAACACATATCTACCATCAGGGTCATATCTATAGCTAAAAAAAACTCCTACTGCACCGATGTATCAGCATAGACACTCCTCTTGACTAGGATGTATGATATGAATGATAAATATGATTAACCCAGGGCTTTTTCAAATATTTTAAATTGTCTTTTATCATATGAGTTTCCTGCAAACATACCATTTTTGCCTTGGTCTGTTGAATAATCGTAAATATCTGGCTTCTCTTAGTGGTTGCCCCCATTCCTCTTACATCATATGCCCTTTAAAGGATTTTCCACCACACTCTTATTTTGAACCAAACTCATGCTGCACTATAAACACCAAAAGAAAACAAGCAACCTGTGTAGCAAGGATAAGGAAAGTTATAAATGGGGTTATAAATGCAAGTGGGAGGTACCTGACTGTTTCTGCAGCATCCAAACACACAGTTCTACATGGCTATGTGCAAAGTTGCAAGTGTCCTCCTGAAGACAACCATAACGCATCTCATGGCGGCACACGTCCATTTGAAATCGAAGATGAAGTGGACGAATTTTGGAGTACTTTACTGTGCTTGAGTTTAACACATGCACAAGACATCTGTTCAAAGATAAAAAAAATGACAATACGGGATTAATTACTTCACTGGTTTTCTCAGCAGTGTGGATAGGGTTAATTTTGAGTTTATATTGTTAACCTCTGATCACACCCCTATAGCACCTCACGAGGCATATGCAGTATATGTAAGCAGAAGAAAGAAGAAATCAATTAGAACAAAATTGGAGAGAGCATCACTCCCCCGTGAGGTGATGGGACTTTCCCGGATATGTCACTGTCTCTGAGGTAAGCACATACACAATGGATGATAATAATATATGAATTTATTACAAAGTATTCACAGTATAAAAACTTGTTTGATGGTAGCATTAGGCCATATACAAAATTTACCAAAAATGATACTCAATCCATAAAACATGAGATGCTTGTAGGTACAGTAAGCAGACGTGTTTCGCAGACTTATCTGCTTCTTCTTAGGGCTGATTGACATGCAAATTCTATAACAAACTCTGTCCCGACTGCAGCATCAAAAAAGAGTGAACGGACCCTCATCCAGTAATTGAACGGTGATGTCAGAGTCACCGCAACGGTCTGGTGGGCATCGGATCATGTCCAAGGCACGATAGTAATAGACCAATGATTATCTGAGTATGGCAAAGCTAAAAAGCATAACTGTATATGGTTGGTAAACGACCAAGTATTCCTCACTCTCGGATCCGTGCCTCATGGTAAATGTGGTATGCGTCCCATGAATGGGGGATGCATATCTTTGAACAGTGCCTTTAAACAGTAACAGGGCTGCTTTTGCTGTGCTCAGCCTGTGCATGCGTGATATCTGGTGCCAAGCCCAACTGGCCCCATGCATAGGTGGAAACAACATATGAGACTTTCATAGGCTGGTAATCCTATATAAACTGCACAAACCTGGGGATGGAAAGCAATTGTGACAAAGTATGCAGCTACGTTTATTTTTAGGAGGATTTAATCTCACTCTAAAGATAATAAAGTTCACATTTACACAAAATATCTCCCTAACTCAGTTTTGAAATGGCATATTCATGTCTAAATTGTGCAATACTTACTTGTGGTCATTAAATCTGTGCTGTTTTGTGGGGTTTGTGCAGAATTCTGGGTTCTCTGGATTTCTCTTGCTAATAATCTGAGGTTTGCTATCAAAGCAAGCCTGTGGAAAAAAACAGAAAATTGTACATTTTTGTTATATATAAAGTACCGGTAGTATGTCCTTCATATGTAATGCCCTTATGTAGTCATTACCCTATGGTGAAACTTGGCAACCATCCAAATTCAACAATCTGTAACTCCAAGCCTCTTAAGTAACCCCACTCTGTGTTCCACAGCATTTGTAGCCAGCTTTTACAATTGATGGCCTAAGCTGCTTGTCATGTGGCATGTTTTGGGTGTCCATTCTACTGCTCCACCATCCTTCTGTTTTGGTATGCAATGTTAGCATGCTCACTATGCTGCTTGTTGGACTTCCTGAAGACTCAACTTACCTATATGGCTGCTTGGGCTTCTTGTGTCCTCAGCATTTGACCTCTTTGAAGACACACACCTATGCTGTGACAAATGTTGATAGCGGAGTTGTCAGTTTTTCACCAATTGAACTTCATGAACTGTCTGATGCCTGTGACAGCCACACAACTGGCTAGCTGAGAAAAAGGCTAGTTATAAATGGAATTATTTCTGACCCTAACTCTTCTAGAATTGAGAAGTGCCAGGGGAGGGTTTTTGAAAACCTCTATGAAAGGCCGTTGTGCTCTGGTGCCATTCGTTGTAAATGCTATCCCAACACAACTCAAGCCCATGTGCACTGGAACACAACATAGTAAGGATTGTGATGCACTAAAAGGCAACCACCACCTTTTGGCAGGGGACATATTGGTACAATTTTTTAGTTATCGTGTTATTGTAAAAGCAGAACTGGAAATTTTGGTGCAATTTAAGACCTCCAATTTGTACAGGCATTTTGGAACCACTGCATTTTTCTGCACTGTAAACCAAGAAAAATACAGTCTTGATAATTAAGCTTTTAGACCTTACAGCTGATCAAGGTTTGATCTCCAAATAGTTTGTTTGGAACCATGGTGGTCCAAACAAACCATCTATTTCCTTTACTAACTGCTGCATGGACTCTAAGGCCTCATGTACACTGCTGCTGGTAAACAGACGTTTAGGAGCATTTGGGCATTTTTTTCAGCTGCCCGTAAACTCTCCTGTTATCTTCTCAGTACATGTACACAGGTTCGTTTATAGTCGTTTCTAGACAGTTGCATTTAGAGGCTTTTTTGGGAACCCAAAAACATGCGTTCAGAAGCTGTGTTTAGAGGCATTTCAAAACGTGGCTAAAAACGGCTACCCGCGTTTAGGCGCGTTTTCATCTAGTAGCGTTTTGAAAAAGGGAAACATTTTATTTATTACTTTTGAGCCTGGAAAACGCTAAAAACACACCAAAAACTAAATTATCACTGTATGCAAGCTTGATATACCATGTGATATTCCCTGCCAATTATGCTCTACAATACACAACTTGCATTACTTGATGCTGAAGTTGAATAGGAATTTCACTCATGAGAATTTGCGAACTAGACGGGCTCTAACCTTTTCCAAAAGAACGTCCAAGGTGGCAATTGACATGCGTGTGAGATTAAAAAATTTCTCTGGGTAATTATGCAGCTGAACATACATATTAGAAAAGTATCCTGTGGACATGTGTTGAGCCATCAATAGATGTGTCCAGTAGCGACGAACTCTGGTGTCCGCTTATGCAATTTTCTACGTCTTTGGAGCCTCAGCAAAAGCAACATCAGGAGCATTTCCTCACACATGCTCGTCATGGGATCCATATTAACAAACCAACCAAAAAATAACTAGCTACAAGTGCATTCTAATCATTTGGGAGGGTCTCCTGAGGTAATCTTTAGCAAACGCGGCTTGTAAACGCTGCTAAACACACGTTTTTAAACGTGGATTACTAGCTGTGATGTTCCAGCGTTCAGGAGAGGTTGAGAAAAGTCCTGTGTACATGAAGTCTAAACGCAGTAACTCACGATTAACAGCGTTTCATTTACAGACGGTTTTCATTTTAACCAAACGCTTCTAGACGTAAACGTGGCTAAACGCCCGTTTTTAGATGCCGGTTTCTAGGTTGTCACGTTAAATCGTTCAGGAGAGGTTGAACAACGTCCCGTGTACATGAAGCCTTAGCGCTGTATGAACTGTATGTAGTTTCAGCTACACACAGTACACAGAGCAGGGGTTCCATGCGCAAGAAAGACTTCCTCTCTCATACCCGAACAAAACAGTCCGCTTGAGCAACGCTCCACCATTCATATGCAGCTTTGTATTCTGTGAATGAATACAAAAGCTTCCTCTAATTGGCTGAGTCAGAGATCGTGACGACATCTGCCCACCTCTCCATCTCAGAAGCAGTTTTGTATTCATTCACAGAATACAAAAGCAAGTGAAGGGAGAAAACAGCGCAGACCTATAGTGTAGTAAAAGGATCAAATGGCTTTATTAAAAACATAATATATGCTCACAAAATAAAATGTGAAAAAGCACATGAAAGAGCCCACTCGATACACAACACAGTCACAAGGAAAGGATGGATGAGCAGCCACAGTGTACGGATCACTGTGTGGCCAGCTGACAGGTGCAAAGCTGGGCTGGATGCCAGAAGTCTCTGCTGCTCCTGCTCAGCTCTCTCAATCCCAAGAACAGCTCTCAGTGTACAATGGTCTCCTGTAAAAGTGGGGTCGCAGGACACGTTTCGAGGATTCCTCTTTCTTGAGCTATTCACAGAATACAAAGCTGCCTATGAATAGCTGAGCGTCGCTGAGACCGACTCTGTTTTGTTTCAGGTGTAAGGCAGGACGTGTCAGACTCGCAGCCATAACCCTGCACTGTGTACTGTATATAGCTGAAGATACATACAGTTCATTAAGTGCATTAGAGCCAATGCAGCAGTTAATTGAATAGTTCAGTTAGACCAGCATGGTCCAAACAAACTAAAGTGACAAGAAACCTGGAGATCAGTTTTAATGTAGAACCACTGCCATAATATGAAGAAAAAGGAGGTTACAACTTCTGTCTGGATGGAATTCTAATTTAACATTGTCAGATGTGTAAGAATTTTGAGTATCACAATAACGTTACACTTTTAAATCAAGACAACACCACCCCTGACTTGCATACCAGTACCTGGCATAAAAAAGTGAAGATGCCATTCTGTTCATGAAGCAGTCGTGCCACATTTCCTGGCCTTATTAAAGCAGGGGGCTGCAAAAGCTGGTCTCTGTGAAAAGTACCCTTCTTTTCCTCATTCCACACATCTATTTCTTCCTGGTAATACGCAAATGTACAATTATCTCCATATTTACAGTCCTGTCGGCTTTGAATATCTGCAGAAAAATAATAAACTAATTAGCCATTCTTAAAGAAGGAAGGAATCTTACATAAACCTCACAAATCTTTCCACAAATAAGACTGAACACACTTCATCTACTTATCTCCAATAGGGAACTGCACTGCAGTTCTTACTGGAACCAAACAAAACCATTGTCCTAAATTTCCAAAAAATACCTTTCTGCAATATGTAAATAAAAGAACAGCTTTCGCCATTATCATTTGTTTTTATCATATTTTAAGGACGTGCACTTTATTATTCACCCCTATTCAGTTTGATGATCTTCCAAATGTGAGCAAGAGAGTCATTTTTTTTTTTTTTTGCAAAGTGACTATGTGCAGTACTGTATATACCAGTGCAGTGCAAAGCAAACACACATTGGTGGAGACAGTTCTAGATGGAACCATTCAGGTTAATGCAATTTTAACATTAAAAGAGAATATAGAAAGTTTTTTTTCTCCAATTTAGCTACAACATTCTAATTGTATAAATTATTCATAAAGTGCAACACCACATTGAGGACCCGAACTGTAGAAATAGTACCCAAAAATTGTAACCAGAGGGCTAAAAAACAGTCGCTAGTTTTTCCTGCAGGCTCCCTGCGGTAACTTTCTTTTCACCATTACTGATTTATCGTATGACTTTCATGCCAGAGTGAAGTATTTAACCATGAGGTTACCCCAGCGCAAATGTGTGCAAATTTTTTTTCAAATATAAAAAACAATATTGTATATATTGCTGCTGACACCAAACAAGTGTTCACATCTTACTTCACTGTAAGGATAGATATATATATATATTTACACACACACAAACAACAATAGTGTCGTGCAATAAAACAAATGGTCTATTGTTATCTGTGCCCTAGTGTATTTTTTTTTTTTTTTTTATAAACAAACGGTAGTTCTCCACTTTATGTGTCTACAGTTCAGTGCATACTCAAATACCAAAAAATAAATAAAAATCTATACACACACACACACGATTAATAATTGCCATTTGGAAGTTCAAAACAAAATTATTCCTATCGGGTGGTGTGCCACTTACCAATGACTTATACACATATTACATGGTATTAAAAAAAAAAAAAAAAGTTTTTATGCCCGAAGAGAAATTACAAACTTAACCACTTCAATACAGGGCATTTTCACCCCCTTTCCTGCCCAGTCCAATTTTCAGCTCTGTAACATTTTGAATGGCAATTGCGTGGTCATGTAACACTGTACCCAAATGAAATTTGTATAATTTTTTTTCCCCCTCTCACAAATAGAGCTTTCTTTTGGTGGTATTTGATCACCTCTGCGGTTATTTTTTTGCGCCATAAACAAGAGTGCCATGTTTGAAAAAAAAGAAAAAAAAAAAACACAATTTTTTACGTGTTGCTATAATAAATATCCCAATTTTAAAGAAAACAAAAAAATGATTTCTTCAGTTTAGGCCAATATTTATTCTTCTACATTAGAAAGGTTAAAAAAGTAAATTAAAAAAATAAATAAAATCGCAATAAGCATATATTGATTGGTCTGCACAAAAGTTATTTATTTATATTATATTGCACAATATTTTGTACTTTTTTTGCTATAATAAATATTCCCAATTTTTTTTTTATAAAAGAAGAAAATGTTTTCCTCAGTTTAGGCAGATATGTATTCTTCTTGTTTTTGGTAATAAAAAAAAAAAAAAATCGCAATAAGTGTATATTGATTGGTTTGCGCAAAAGTTATAGCGTCTATAAAATAGGGAAAAGATTTATGGCATTTTTATTATTATTTTTAATTTTTTTTTTACTAGCAATGACAGTGATCAGAGATTTTTAATCGGGACTGCGACAGTATGGCGGACAGATCGGACACTTGACCCATTTTTGGGACCACAAACAACTATACAGCGATCAGTGCTATAAAAATGCACTGATTACTGGGTAAACGTCACTGGCAGGGAAAGGGTTAACACTAGGGGGCGATCAAGGGTTAACTGTGTTCCCTAGTGTGTTTTCTAACTGAAGGGGGATGGGAGTGACTGGAGGAAATGACAGATCGTTGTGTTCCTAGCTAGTAGGAACTCACAATCTACCTCTAACAGAACAGGGATTTGTGCGTTTACACGCACACGCCCCTATTCTGTCTCTCGTGCATCGGCACCCCCGCAGTGCAGCGGGCGTGCTCCTGGTATCCCGCTTAAAAGGAACCAACGTACAGCTACCATGGTTTGCAGGATCGTGCCGACCTGCTGTAGTATAATTGACTGCAGGTGGTCGGCAAGCGGTTATGCGTCGGCACAATGGCAGCGGTGGACAAATGGGCTTACCTGTACGTTCCCTTTAATTTGCGGGGCTAGTGGGCGCGCGCGCCGCGAACAGCGTGACCGTGCCCCACGGACTCAATGTCCACCGGTGTCCCGCAATCATGTCACGGAGCGGCGTTTTTTCATGTTACTGTTATCTTCTTTTGTGTTCCGTTTCTTGTAAAGCACGTGATGATATTTTAGAAATAATTAGTTTCACTTTGGTCATAAAATGTCTCTGTATATGATTGGATAATTTGTCAAAGGGCGGTACTTTCTGAAAGCCCCTTTAAATATTCACACCAAAGAATAAAGATTAGATTTGCTCGGAGAGACTTTGTTGTCTTGTGTCATTGTCTCAATGGGCTAATCTCACAGGCCTGTGGGGATTAAAAATCATACCTTACCAGACAATCTACATTCCCTTCAGTTGGGGGCTCGTCCGGGATCGATTATAATATGGTCTGTCTGGTGAGTAAAATTGATACATGCATCTTCTCTCACCGTGACACCTATTACGAAATCGTTTCCTTTAAAGAAACCTGTAATTTATGTAGAAGTTGTTTTTAAACCTCGATAATATGTTAACTGCTCTGAGAAGCAGTAATAAAGGCTGTTCTGAGTTAACAGCAAAAAAAAAAAGCTCTGGGAGAGCTTTATGGGCTTTGAGAAGTCCATGAATAAGACTGCTTTAAGAAGCAGCATTTGTTCCGGGTGAACAGTGAGAAAGCCCTGGGAGGGCTTTCCAGAACTCTGAGAAGTCCGTAGGAAAATGATTTATACAGCACTGTAATTATAAGAAAAAGTCTGATAAGGTGTGTCGGACAAAACCCGATCTCTTTGCTTAAACTTATCTATCGCGTAGAAGTTTGTAAGATAATTTGTAAACTGTCTGTGTGGAATTTGTCAGCGTTGTAAGGTAAGACGACGCCTTCCACTGCACTGTGTTATAATAGGACCTAAATTAAGACGACAGACGTGTCTTGCGGTGAACTCCCGGCTCCTTTTTGTGATTGATGGAAGTTCCTCAATCGAAATATAGAGTAATGCTACAGTATCCGGTGATGTATTGAGGTTTACTCCTAATGATTTACATATAAATGATTTGACTCTATAGTATGATATAGCGAGCATAATAGCAGTGTTAATAACACTTTAAGGTAATACATAAATTGACATAGTCGGTAGGATACTCTGAGGCTAACTTTTGATCAAAACATGATATTTGAATAATTCTTTTTTTCTACTGGCATCTCTTGCACAGAGGAGGTAAAGTGCAAAATTTGGATATTTGGCTTTTTGCCAACATGGTTCAAGTGCTAATATCTCACTGACCGTAATAGATGGTGGGGAATTGTTTGCGGCATTAGTACTACAGAAATTGCAAGTACTGTTTGAACCTGTTGGCACTCTGCCAAAAATAAAAATAAAATTTGAAATAAATAAAAATTGTTTGGTTATAAAAAAAATAAGAAAAGTAATAAAGTACAAAGCTTGCTTGTGATCAGGGGAACCTCTGGCCATAAGGAGCGCTTACAGGCATTTTGCCAAGAAAATAATAATAATAATAATAATAATAATAATAAAAGACTCAGTATCTACAAGAACCTAATCATAATGTTTGGAAAGAAAAAGAAAGATGAAAAAAAAATGCTGTGGAGATCCCCGGCTGGACCGTGGCTCCCTATAGCATCCTAGCCCAAACATTGTCCACGATGGGTTTAACAGAGTCATGGGATGGTGGATTTAAGGGTTAAATCAACCCTCTCTATGCCTGTACCATGCACTCCCCCTTACATTCCACAACCAGATCAAGAGCTGCACGAAAGACATCACATGAGGACACACAGCAAATATCAGAGTGGGCTACAAGCACAATAACTGATTTCTGACAGCGAAGGATGCTGCAGGATGTTTTGACATCCTTAACCACATGCCGACTGCGCTATAGTCGAAAGACGGCTACAGCGCGGTCGGCTTGTTCTAAGTGGACGTCCTATGGACGTCCTCCTAGAAACTTGCTCCCGTGCGCCCCCTGGGGCGCGCATTCGGGAACATCTGTGACCGCCGGGTCCCGAGGACCCGGCGCATCACGGATCATGGTAAACAGCCGCTGATAGCGGCCGTTTACCACGTGATCGCTCCTTCAAATGACGGAGCGATCACATGTACACAAACCGGCGTCATGTCATGACGCCGGTTCCTCCCTCCCCTCTCTGTACCGATCGGTACAGTGAGAGGGGAGATGCGGAAAGAGGGAGAGACAGGACCAGCGCTGTGGGCTGGATGTGTAGTGCCCATAGCGCTGGTCAGTGCCTGCAACCACTGTGCAATACTCGGCCAATAATTTTTAATAGAAACAAAGAATTATATATTTTTTTTTTTTACTGAATTTTCAGTATTTTTTGATTTATAGCGCAAAAAATAAAAAAAAACTGCGGTGATTAAATACCACCAAAAGAAAGCTCTATTTGTGTGAAAAAAAGGACACAAAATTCATTTGGGTACAGTGTTGAATGACTAATTGTCATTCAAAGTGTGAGAGCACCAAAATCTGAAAAATTGGTCTGGTTAGGAAGGGGGTTTAACTGCCCAGTGGTCAAGTGGTTAAGCAAACACATTATCAAAAAGGATTTCTCAGGAAATCAAAGGGGAAACTTTTATAAAAAGAGAAGAGGGGGTTACACACAGAGACAACCAAGAGGATGGCTTACAGCCAATAGTTGAGGATTTCTTAAAAAAAGGGATCTTAAAGGGTAATTGTCTCGCCCTACAATACAGGGGGTCCCCGAGTTACGAACTCGTTAGGGACTGCCTGCCTGTACGGAAGTCGGAAATGTTCGTAAGTCGGCCGCGCATGCGCAGACCGACAAATACGGAGATTTCCGGACATTTCCGATGTTCCGTCTATTGCCGTTCTGCGCATGCGCGGCAAATTACGGACATTTCCGGCATTTTCCGAAGCTCCGTATGGCCGCGCATGCGCAGAACGGCCGAAAGACGCCGAAAAAGACCGAAAAATGGCGGAGGGTCCCCGCAGCACCCCGTTCGTAAGTAGGGGTTGTTCGTAGGTCGGGTGTTCGTAAGTCGGGGACCCCCTGTACTCCCATTAACCCAGCAAAGAAGGCAAATGGTAACTATAGGTTAGTACAAGACCTAAGGGCCATCAATAGCCTAGTGGTACCGATGGCCCAAATAGTGCCTGATGTGCCATCAATATTTACCGCCATACATTCCGATGCAGAGTATTTTACTGTGATTGATTTATTGAACGCATTTTTATTTCCGTCCCTGTGGATGAGAAGACACAGACAATCTTTGCTTTCCGTTTTAAAAAAAAAAACACACCAACTAACATGGTGTTGAATTCCCCAGGGCTATATAGACTCCCCTGCAGTCTATTCCATTGTCCTCCAAACTACTCTCAGAGCTTGGATACCAGGACACTGTTCATCCCTGCTGCAGTATGTGGCTCCTCATCTGCAGTTCTACTCAGGTGGCCACCCGGGAGGATTGGAGGCATCTTTTGAAATGTCTTTTTGAAAGTGGTCACAAAGTGTCAAAGAAAAAATTGCAATGGTGTCAGGAAACGGTTGAATATCTTGATTTTGTACTCTCAAAAGGAGAAAAGAAAGTCAATCACAAAAGAGCTATGGCTCTTGTGGGTCTGCCCCGCCCACTTGCTAAGACAGACATGTTCACCTTTCAAGGTATGATTGGTTACTGCCGCCAATGGATACCTGACTGTACCTACTAGAACAATCTCCTGAGACAAGCCACTGGTTCAGACATGCCTGTATAAAATGGTCAGATGAAATGTGCAATGCTTTTGTGTATTTGAAAAATGCTATGGTAATGACTCCAGGGCTCGGCCTCCCTAACTATGGAAAAATGTTTAATTTGTTTGCAAAGGAAAATTGTAAGGACTTTGTCAGGTGTCCTCGCTCCAGAGCATGGAGGCAAGTTGCGCCCTATTGCTTTTTTTTCAAAGATGGTTCCGGTGCACGTTCAAGGCATGCCTGTGTGTCTCAGAGCTTTAGCATTCTATTCGATGATGGTTGAGATGGCCACTTTTTCACTCTGGGACACGACACTACACTTCACACCACCCACAATGTATCAATCCTGTTGAAAAATCTACATACACAGCACATGTCTGCTCAAAGGTTGAGCGGCTATGAGGTGATCTTGCTGTCTAATCCAAAATTGCACATCAAATATGCTTCTCCCACTGCAGGACCAGCACCAATCCAAATACCCTTTTAGGATTAAAAGGAGAACAGGATGAGGTTGTGCCACAACACGATTGCATAAACCTCATTCACCAAGACACATCACCCAGGTCTGATTTATCTTCCACAACACTGCAGAGCATACACAGGCCAACAAACAGAGGATAGCCAAGGGAAATGCTCTGGCTGATTTAGCTGCTAAACAAGCTGCTACTTCACAAAATGCACAGATCCAAATGCTCATGCTAGCACCAGAATTGTGTAGCAAGCCGTCTTTGAAATGAGATCGATAAAGCTGAGACCTGGCCCTTAATAGTACTTATGGCCAACTTAATCTCTACCCCTAATTGTAGAAAGGCAAGAATTCTGCCTATGATATATCTCCGAGGGTGCCAACCCTTGGATTCACACCAGGAAACATAAGCCCCCCAGACTCTAATATATAGTTCTAGAAGCTGGCTTCCTTGCATTAATCAAGGTGGAGAAAACTGACCCTGAAAGCCCACGTTTCTTTAGAATGTTTGTTTCAATAGCCAAGCCATTAAATTTAGCATTTGTAAAGTAGGATGGAATATCGGCCCCTGTGAGAGCAGGTCTGGCAGTAGTGGAAGGGACCATGGATCCTCCATTGCCCTCTTTACGATTTCTGCATACCATGACCTTCTTGGCCATGCTGGTGCTACCAGAATTACCGGCTTTCTTTCCAGCTTGATCTTCCAAAGAAGTCATGGCAGCAACTGAATAGGGGGGAATGCATAGATCAGTGAGAACTGATCCCACGGGGCACCAACGCATCTGTTCCGCTTGCAAGTGGATCCCTTGTCCTGGACACAAAGTTGACTAACTTCACATTGAATCTGGACCCTAGTAGATCTACGTCCAGAGTCCCCCATCTTTGGCAAACAGCCCGAAAAATGTCGGGGTGAAGAGACCATTCCCCCGGGAATAACTGCTGGCAACTCAGGTAGTCCGCCTGCCAATTCTCTATTCCCGGAATAAAGACTGCCGATAGGTACGGAACCTTACTTTCTGCCAAAGTTAGAATATGGTTCACCTCTGTCTGTGCTGCAAGACTCTTGGTGCCCCCTTGGTGATTGATACAGGCCACAGCTGTGGCATTGTTGGATTGGATCCTGACAGGACAATCCCTTAACCTGAAAGTCCAGTCCTTCAGAGCCAGACCCACTGCCCGAATCTCTAGGATGTTAATGGGCAAGGCTCTTTTCGGTTCTTGACCACTGTCCCTGGACAGTTGTCTTCTCTAGTACTGCTCCCCAGCCTCAAAGGCTGGCATCTGTCAGTACCACTTTCCAGATAACTGGACTGAAGGATTTTCCTTTCAGCAGATTCTGGGTTAGTAACCACCAACTGAGGCTTTGGGACACTCTTAGAGACAGCCACACTGGCAAGTCTAAAGCTTGAATCGTTTTGTTCCAAGCAGACAGGATACTGTTTTGCAACAGTCTCGAATGGAACTGGGCATAAGGAACCGCTTCGAATGAAGCCACCATCTTTCCTAACAACCTCATGCAAAGACGAATGGAGGGATTTCCTTTCGACCTGACAATCCGCACCGGCTCTCTTATGGAGTCGATTTTTGCCAGAGGCAAGAACACCTTTTTCTGGGCTATAATCAGGCCCAAATACTTCAGCTTTTTTAGCGGTTTTAAGGAAGACTTCTCTAGGGTGAGAATCCAACCCAGACTTTCCAGGTAACTGGTTGTAAATGCGTACATTTTGCTCGAAACGAGCCACCAATTTAGTGTTTTGTCTGCAGCAGTAGGCTGGCTCCTGGATCATTTGTAAGACAAATGCGTAGCCTTTGTAAAAACTGCTTTGTTTAGCAGGAGCCGCTATTCATGCTGATCATGTGTTACAGACTGCTGCTGTACCCCCAGCTCCTTAGTTCACTCAAGGGGGAGACATTTGTTCAAGAACCACCCCACTGGCTATTGAGACCACACACACGCTGTTTTAGCTGGACGGACACAGAGCTGACAGAGCAACGTACCTAGGTATGTGTATTTACTCCCTCTAGTGGAGACTTTAAGGCATAAAACATTTCCTGTCGCATCATGGCAGCATACACTCTGGGTTGTGGCTCCGCCTCCACGACCTGATAACTAGCTATAAGATGACCATACGGCCCCGCCCCAGTATTCTCTAATTTTTCCCCACCTGTTGGGACCGCACGGATCATCACCCTCTTACCGCTTCGCCCCAGCCAGGTTCTAGCCTCTCCTGGTTTGGAAGTCCTTGCCGGTACAGCCTCTAAATGAAGCTAAATGGAAGGAACCCCACTCTGGTTGCAAACGGGGGGGTTTACAACTGCGCAGACCAAATAATGGGGGGGGGGAGAGAGCTGTAATAAATCTGCTAGGCAACAATGACAACCAATGCCGCAGCCACCATCAAGGTGTTCGCACACCAAAAGTCAATGAGAATAAATAGAAATATAAAAAATGGGGCGCTAGCATAAATAAGTGGAAAGGCTAATAGGAATAATAACGAGAGTGCATTAAAATTAATATTAAAAGATAAAAATGTGGCGCTGATAAACGTCCACCACTCCAAGGGGGATCATCCAGCAAGGGTGGCTCCAGACACAGCGTCCAAAGGAATTAATGGAATAGAACAAGGAGTATAGCATCAAATAATAAATGGGCTATACAAACAACATCAAGTGAGTATAAATCAATATCCCTTGTGTCCAAGAAAGATAAAAAGGTGCACAATAAAAGCTAAAGGTGGCAATAAATAATCAGATAAACAATGGCGAATAACGTGTATATGCAATAATACAATTTAAAAAAATATCATTAGTGCAAAAAGCAAACCGTGAATAAATGCACCTGTGCAAAAAACAAGCACAAATAAACCTGTGTAGGTAAATATAATGCCGTGAGTCCAGGATAAAAGTGTAAAAAGCAAGTCCTGTGCAATCAAACGGAAAGTCCCATATAAAGTGCACATTCATAAACAATCTCCAAGTGAGGCGGTGGATTTTTATATTTGTGATAGTCTTTAAGGGTAAACCGTAGTGCTCCTTTTCATGCAGGTGTCCTGGTCTGTTTCCCCCAACCCCTTACCTTAAAGGTAAGGAAAAACAACCTTACTGGGCTCCTCCGGATCTGTTCCTCTGACTGGGTCCCTGCCAGCTCCTCTCAGGCGGACATGTGGGCAAACAGATTGATGCAATCCATTGTGTAGTATTTAAAAGATTTAATAGATATAAGCAATAAATAACTTACAATACATGCAGAGTTAATGCAGCGGTGGATGAAAAAACACACAGTGTGGGCTCCCGGCCGAGATCCCACACAGCTGAAACGTCACCAGGCTCTGACTCTCCTCTCCTTACGCGTTACATCACGCACACGTGACTTTCTCAAAGGACTCTTTTGGAAAAAACACTCCTTTGGAGTCCTTTGAGAAAGTCACGTGTGCGTGATGTAACGCGTAAGGAGAGGAGAGTCAGAGCCTGGTGACGTTTCAGCTGTGTGGGATCTCGGCCGGGAGCCCACACTGTGTGTTTTTTCATCCACCGCTGCATTAACTCTGCATGTATTGTAAGTTATTTATTGCTTATATCTATTAAATCTTTTAAATACTACACAATGGATTGCATCAATCTGTTTGCCCACATGTCCGCCTGAGAGGAGCTGGCAGGGACCCAGTCAGAGGAACAGATCCGGAGGAGCCCAGTAAGGTTGTTTTTCCTGGAAAGAAGGGGTTTTGGGACTTTAAATGAGGCGTGGGTGAGCGCCTCCATCCCTGTATTTGGTATAATCGAGAAGGAGTTTGGGACTTTAAATGAAGCAGTTGAGAATGCAAAGGTAGAGGTAAAAAAGAAATATTTATTTCATGACAATATATAACAAAAAATTAATTTCATATATATACAACCATTTGTAGTATGCACAAAATATTAACATCATGGATAAAAATGGTCTAAATGGATACATGGTGGTCAGAATAGTAACATCTAAAACAATAATAATATGACCTGCACGTGCTACAGACGGCATGCCTGGTAGCTATATTGATGGTCGCATGGAGTATAAATATAGTAGTACTGTCTAGTGTTGATAACATCATCAAAATATAATTGGTATGGCTGTGGCATCAAAAATAAAGCTCTAGGCGTTTCGTGGGTATCTCCCCACTCGTCAGGAGCAGATGCGACAGATTCCTAAAAAATATACAGATATGATAAGCCATACACTATATAGGACAGACTCAGAAAAATAGTGGTAACGGTTGTTAACCAGACACACTTACCAACCCTGGCAGGGAGTGCGACAAGTGACAACCGGCATAAAGGGAGTCAGAGGCGCATAATTCACTGCGGGAGCTGAGGCGGCACTATATACACTTGCAGTAGCCGGTGATGTTGAAAGCGCTTGGGTAGAGGAAAGCTCTCGATTTGACAGAAGTGATGGTGTATCTCTCTTTAAACAAGAATGTCTGGGAACAAATATTTATTTGATATATGTTAGGATATAGAAGTGGTTTACGACAATGATGGTCCCTTGGACACAAGGGATATTGATTTATACTCACTTGATGTTGTTTGTATAGCCCATTTATTATTTGATGCTATACTCCTTGTTCTATTCCATTAATTCCTTTGGACGCTGTGTCTGGAGCCACCCTTGCTGGATGATCCCCCTTGGAGTGGTGGACGTTTATCAGCGCCACATTTTTATCTTAATATTAATTTTAATGCACTCTTGTTATTATTCCTATTAGCTACCCCACTCTGGTGATCTCAGGGGTATTGCTGCACCTGCCTGCTGTGATAAGCCTTAAACAGGTTTTTAAAGCACTTCCACTACTGCCTTAGGAAGCAAGCCTTAAATAGACTTAAAGTTATGTGGTCATTCTTATACATTTTTAAGCCTTAAACAGGCTTTGTACCTTGCAGTGGTCCTTCTCTTTATTGTCTGCTGCTCTTTACTCTTGGGCATCTCTTTGCTGCTGATCAATGGTTCTCCTGGGCCCTGTAGTCCCCCTGTCTCTGTGTACTCTGCATATTGCTACAAGCAGCGCCGAGCGTCCTGGCGCGTCCGCGTATGCACAGTGTGGACGATGGGCGTCCTGTGTCTCTTTTTCCAGGATCCAACTGCCGGCGCTACTGCACATGCGCGAGCGGCACGTCGCTCCCGGCGCCAAATTCAAAAGAAAAAAATCCCTTCTTCCATTCCCCTGGATGTTTTACTGCAGGAACCACCTCCAGAGTATCCCAGGATCATCCCAGCACATCCCCAATAAGTAAGTGATCCTTTTGCTTCCTCCCTCTCTCCTTCCCTGTGCATTCTGCATGCTGCTCTCCCTTTCTCCCTTCTTTCTTCTCTGCTCCCTCTGCCTTCCTTCCTCTTACTATGCCTATTTTTATTGTTGCTAGGCTGCCTTTTTCTATCTCTATGGAGACCACTGCCCCAGAAGATCACCATCAACGTGATAGGTAAGAGGGAAGGACAATAGGTAAGTAGAGAAGATCGAAAAAGAGTGCAGGACCCACTAACGCTGCCTAAACGGTTAGCCCTGCCAGGTCCTCAAGGTCATCCAAATCTGGACGCAGGGAGACCTCTCGCGGAAGAAGCCGTTCGGGGCACAGACAAAGCCACTCAAGTCGCAGCAGGAGAAGGAGTCGCTCAGGCCATAGGAGAAGCCACAGGAGGAGTCGCAGCAGATCCTGCTCCCATAGCCACTCCCACCGCAGAAGGTCACCACGCAGATGTCACTCACCAGCACCTCCTCCCCGGACAGCCGCCAACGCCTGCTGGATATGCGGGGCCGTTGCTCTCCCGGACAGGCTTGCCTGTCGCAGGTGCTTCGAGGAGGCCACCAGGGAAAAAGACCAGGAGCCTAGGGAACCTGCGGCCTCAGCTCCGCAGACCGCCCCAGACACAGAAATGTCTGTCAGAAGCGCCTCTCCCGCTCCCCCGAGTACATCTAGAGAGCTAGACTCCCAGTCAGAGGAAGAGGAGCTGGAGGCTTCAGCTGGCTTCGATTTCTCTCTCATCGAGCCCTTTGTGAAGTCTGTCAAAGAGGCGATCAACTAGGAGGAACCCCAGGAGGCCCCTCAAAAACGGAAAAAGTATTTTCCCAACCAAGAGGGATCCAGAAGCCTTCCCCTTCATTGAGGAGCTGGATGACATGATTAGAGAAGTGGCAGAAGCCGGACAGAAAGTTGAGCCTGAATAATAGGCTTACCAAGCTGTACCCGCTCAAGGAACCAAAGGCAAAGCCCCTGGGGTCACCCCGCCGGTGGTGGACGCTTCCCTTATGCGTCTGGCCCGACACGTGACACTTCCTATCGAAGATGCGGTAACCTTCAGGGACGTCTTGCATAGGAAGATAGACACTGATCTCAAGAGGGCCTACCTAGCTGCAGGAGGCGCATGTAGGCCAGCCGTGGCACTAGCCACCGTGGGCTAGGCCATCTCCAGCTGGTCAGCCTCCACGGAGAAGCTTGTGACAGATATCAAAAACCCAAGACTTCTGCGTCCACCGACCAGAAGTCTTTTTGAAGGTGCGTCCGTCCAGCCAGTGGTAGTGGGGGCCAGGCTCTCAAAGTTTCTACTGTCCTGGACGGATATCATCAAGGATCGGGCACAGGTGGTCCTTCAAAGGACGTCCCCCGGAGGATCACTTTTGCCCAACCAAACTCCCGTTGTCTCGGGAAAAAAGGGTGCTACTGATGGACTACGTCCAGGAGTTGCTCCAGAAGGAGGCGATAGTAGAAGTACCCCTTTCCCAAAGAGGTCGGGGGTTCTACTCCCCTCTATTCCTGGTCAGGAAAAAGTCAGGAGATCTGCGCCCTGTATTGGACCTGAAAAGGCTCAACCTCTCCATCCGGGTGGAGTCTTTCAAAATGGAAAGCCTCCAATCTATCCTCCAGGCCATAAACCGAGAAGATTGGATGCTGTCCGTGGACCTACAGGACGCTTACCTTCACGTCCCTATCCATATCCTATTTCAAAGATTCCTCCAATTCTCAATAAACCAGAGGCACTTTCAATTCCGATGCCTTCCGTTCGGGATCTCCACGGCTCCCAGAACCTTCTCCAAAGTCCTCCTCCCGGTAATCGCATCCCTGAGAGAGAGAGGTCTCAGGGTTCATCATTACCTAGACGATATCCTCCTCCTCTCAAACAGCCAGGAATCCCTTACCCAGCATCGGGAGATCCTAATTTCCACGCTCCAAGAGCTGGGGTGGCTCATAAATTGGGGGAAGAGCAACGCTCAGCCCTCTCAGAGGATGGTTTTCCTGGGGGCTGTATTAGACACCCGGTTAAACTCAATAGAGCTACCTCCAGAGAAAGTCCCTCTGCTGACCCAAAAAGTAAGGAGAGCGATCCAAGCTGCATCCCTTCCAGCCAGGGGGTGCCTCAGCCTCCTAGGCTCTCTATCGGCTACCATTCCGATGGTCCAGTGGGCTCAATGGAACTCGAGGCCCCTACAGATCTCGTTCCTGAGCCAATGGAATGGCTCGTCCATGTCTCAACCCATCCACATCTCACAGGAGGCCAGGCAGTCCTTGGGATGGTGGACCCGACCGAGCAACTTGGACAGGTGCAGGCACATTGTCACCCCCCCTCAGGAGGTAGTTACCACGGATGCCAGTTTGGAGGGGTGGGGGGCCCACTACCTACACCATGCAGTCCAGGGCCGCTGGCCATTCGAGGCGCGGAACGCTGTTTCCAACATACTGGAAATGAGGGCGGCCTTCCAAGCCCTCCTGGCCTTCGGCTCTCTCCTGAGGGACAAACATGTACTCCTGAGGATGGACAACAAAGTTGCTGTCGCCTACATCAACAGGCATGGAGGCACCAGGCGCTCTTCCATGATGCGGGAGGTTCTCCCCGTTATGGAATGGGCACAGCAGAATCTCCGGGACCTAAGAGCAGCCTACATCCCGGGTGTCGAGAACCTCCTGGCCGATTCCCTCAGCAGGAGATTCCTCTCAAACGAGTGGTCCCTGAGTCCGCAGGCCTTCGACCTCATCTCCAAAACCTGGGGTCCTCCGGACATAGATCTGGCAGCGACTCCGGAGAACACGAAATGCCAGAGATTCCTGTCACGAGTCCCCTTCCCCTCAGCCAAAGGGACAGACTGTCTCCAGCACCCCTGGGACTTTCACCTCGGGTACATCTTCCCCCCGACCCCACTGATAGTGAGGTTTCTGCTGAGGCTCAAGAGGTCATCAGCTCTGGTAGTGGCCGTGATCCCCTTTTGGCCCAGGAGGCCGTGGTTTACCACATTCCTTCAGCTGAACACATCAGACACATCACTCTCCCGCAGTCAGCCGACCTGCTCTCCCAGGGCCAACTGCTCCATCCGAGCCCGGAGAAGCTGCAACTGACGGCTTGGAGACTGAGAGGTCTAGATATCTAGAGCAGGGCTGCTCCGCGAGGGTGGTGGATACACTCCTCCGGGCCAGGAAGCCTACCACAAATATCACCTATCGGCGGGTCTGGGATAGGTTCACTTCCTTCGCCCATCAGCAGGGGTGGAACCTGTCCTCTATATCAACCCCACAGATCCTAGAGTTCCTGCAAGCAGGCCTGGACAGAGGTCTCGGCTCCAGTACCTTGAAGGTGCAGGTGTCAGCTCTGTCCGCCCTGACCGGGACTAGGTGGGCGCAGGACCCCCTCATTATTCAATTCCAGAGGGCCTGTCTCAAGCTGAGACCTCCCAGAAGACCTTCTTTCCCGGCATGGGACCTGTCGGTCGTTTTGGAGGCCCTATCTAGGGAACCCTTCTTTCCGTTAGAAAACATCTACCTCTGGGACCTAACGCTAAAGGTGACATTCCTGATTGCCATAACCTCAGCAAAGAGGGTCTCAGAAATGCAAGCCTTACTGGCCAGGGATCCCTATCTGGTCGTTTACCCGGACAGGGTAGTCTTAAAACCCTCAGACCGCTTCATCCCCAAAGTCTCTTCATCATTCCAGTTTAACCAGGAAATCAATCTGCCAGCGCTCACTACCGACCAGGGTGATCCTCACCCCCTGGATGTCAGGGGCAACATCCTCAAATATCTTTCGGCCTCAGAACCCATTAGAAAGTCAGAGAATCTCCTAATAATCCCTCATGGGTTCAGGAAGGGTCAGCCAGCATCGGCCCGCACCATCGCCTCATGGCTGGTAAAGACCATTAAGAAGGCCTACTCGCTAGGCACCACACAAATTCCGGACGGGCTGAGGGCGCATTCCACCAGGGCTGTGGCAACCTCATGGGCAGCCTATTGTAGGGTCTCAGCGGAAACCATCTGCAAGGCGGCCACCTGGTCCTCCAGGAACACCTTTATTTCCCATTACAAAGTAGATTCTGCCCGCTTGTCAACCGTAAATTTTGGAAAATCTGTTATTCAAGCCAACTCTGCCATTCCTTGCGAATAAAACTTGCTTATTAATGCATTACCCACCCTGTCTGCGAGTTACTCCCCAGAGTGTATGCTGCCATGATGCGACAGGAAAACGGAAAATTGTATACTTACCTTTCCGTAATTTTCCTTTCCTGTCGCATCTTCATGGCAGCATACAACGACCCACCCATTTTTGAGGTGACTCATATATACAGAGAATACTGGGGCGGGGGCCGTATCGTCATCTTATAGCTATGTGGTCCTATCAGGTCGTGAAGGCGGAGCCACAACCCAGAGTGTATGCTGCCATGAAGATGCGACAGGAAAGGAAAATTACGGAAAGGTAAGTATACAATTTTCCGTTTTTTACTCATGGAAGAAAAAAAAAAGCCATAGGTGGATTTTTTTTTACAGTTCCTTTGCTTCTTTCCTTACCTTATCCATGCTGCAGGATACTGCTGTAACAGGGCAAAACTTCACCCATCACGGCGGGCTGCGTTTAGCAAATCTTCAAGGACCAGGTCCCTTTGTAGGGGTTCCACTCCCTTGGACCTGTATTGGTACCCCTCCAGGAAAAACTTTAGGTAATGTAGGCATGACCAAAAAGGTCCTGGGTCCCGGGGTCCAGCCCTGCAAAGAGGTGTTACAGGCAAAAACCTTGTGCTTCGTATACAAGGCCCGGGTACCATCCGCCTTGGCCGCAGTGGCACTTTGGATGGATCCAGTCTATGGAGGCTGTTTTTAAATCCACAAGGATCCCTCCAGTGGAGCTCTTCAGAAATGAAAATAAACCAATACTAAACCACATAATCAAATCACCAGTTGGATAAAAAAAACAACTGAGGTCCAACTCCATGTTCAACCCTTTAGGATTTATTGTATTAGGCAAATAAATCCATTTTGCTTTGCGAAATACCTTTAGTAAGCTTTACCCCCCCCCCCCCCCTCAATGGGGGAGCACCCTGTCAACACCACAAAACTTCAAAGATGTGGGGGTCTTAATTGTGAACCTATAATGCCTGGATAGGCTAAACAGGCTTAACACATTTTTTATTTTGTTTATATGTTCGCATAACCCTACCCCAAGCTTCCTAGTAGTTATCCCCACATATTGGAGTTTGCATGGGCATTCCAATAGGTAGTTCACATGCGTACTATCACACGAATTGAACTTCTCCATCTCGAACAATGTACCTCTGGACTTAGACTCAAAATGTGTAATTTTCTTTGGTTTCTATGGTCCTACATGCCACACATCTCCCACACGTGAAAAAACTCACCTGGTCTAGAAAAGTCCCCACCCTTCGAGGGGGTCGGCAACATTCCTGGCAAGTTTATTCCTCAAAGTAGGAGGCTTGGTGTAAATTAATTGGGGTTTGCTCAGTAGAATTGTATTTAATACTTGATCCTTCAGGAGTTATGGCTAATGCTTAGATATTATTCGTTCAACCTGCTTATATTGTCTCGTAAACCCAGTCATAAAAACTAACCCATAATTGTTACTTCTATGTTCCTTATCTTGTAACATTACATTTCTATCCAATTGTAGGACTTCCTATTGGGTCTTAAATTTTTGGGCGTGTACCCTTTCTCTTGGAATCTATTATTATCCGCAATGTTGTCACAATTCCTATGTATCATCTGCCTTTTAGGTACCCCATTTAGCCATCTGGGGTGATGGCAACTTCCTTTCGGAATATACCCATTACGGTCCACATCCTTAAAGAAAGTGTGTGTGTGTTTAACTTGCCATTATTCTTGAAAATGACCAGATCTAGGTAATTGACAATTTAGCGTACGTTTCCGTAAATTAAATTCCATAGGAGTTATTAATATGTAGGAATTCCAGAAAAGTTTTTTTGCGTTACCCGCCCACACAATGAGGATATCGTCGATATACCTCTTGTGAAACTTCAGTTTTGGTCTCAATTCCCCATGTATAGCCTCATGTTCCCATTTGCTCATAAAAATATTTGCACTGAGGGTGCATACTTGGCCCTCATGGCTACTCCCTCCCTCTGCCTATATTGGCTACCAATATGCCAAAAGAAATCTCTCATGGCCAGATCCAGTGCTTTAATCAAAAACTGTTTCCCTTTTAAATTGGTCTTTTGTAAGGCCCACGTTACTGCGTCCAAGGTGAAACTTTGATGTTGGTGTAGAGCAAATTAACATCAATTCTCGCCACGATGCAGTTTGATACTTCCATATCTTTAAGCAGGTTAATCAGCTCCTTACTGTCTCTTAAGCAGGCTGGTGACTTCTGGGCCAAGGGTTGCAGGAAGCAATCCAAGTATTCCCCCAGCCTACTAAAGAGAGTCAATGTCACTTACTATTGGTCTCCCTGGGGGTTTGGCCATGCATTTGTGAATTTTCAGTATTTTATAGATAACCAGCATACGGGGGGCATCAGGTATAAGATACCTAGCTTCTCTTCTATTGATGAGATATTTATAGGCTTTGTTGATCAATCTTTTCAATTTGGCCTTATGTTTGTTTGTAGGGTTCCCCTTTAATTTTTCATAGATTTCTTGATCCTCAACGAATCTATGGAGTTCTGCCATATAATTGCCTTTATTTAAAATCACCAATCCTCCTCCTTTATCAGCTGGTTGTATCACAACCGCTTTGTTTTTTTCTAACAGTCTGAGCCCTTGTTCTACATCTTTTTTTGCACCTTCCTGACACAATGTTGTGTTTATCTAGATCCTGTTCGACAAGGGTCCTGAAAACCTCACTAAAGTGGTAGTTTTGTACTTTGGGGTTAAACACCGACCTATTCCCAAGTTGTGCGTGTTGAAATTGGTTTTCCTCCTGATCTCTCTGTGGTTGAGTATTGGCATATAATAAGTTGAGTTTCTCCAGACCCCCCAGGAACCCTCAACTTATTAGACAGGAGATAGGTGTTAAAGATTCAGCTTGGCTCCATGAGGACAGTTAAACAGGTACCCCCCAATACCAGGTCACAGATTTGAACCTCTGAGAAATGATTATGCCGGAAATAGAGGAGGAGGAAGTGGGCGAGGGACACTCAAACAACCCCAGGGGGAGAATATGTTCCACCGGCGAGAATGGAGGAAGAATGGACCCCGTGGTATAACAATACGCCACCCCAAAACAATGGCAGAGAAGAAACAAACTGAGGACCAGAGAATGTAGAGGACGGCAGAGAAAAAAAGAAAAAAAAGACGTAGGACAAGGAATTTTTAATTTGAGCAATGCCGTTTTCTCAGAAGACTAGCTGACAGGAAATTAAAAAAATTGATGTTTTTATTGATTTACACAAATTCATGAGGAAGATAAATATCAGGTAACATTATGCCAATACTCAAAGACAGAGAGATCAGCAGGAAAACCAATTTCAACACGCAGCTTAGATCGGTGTTTAACCCCAAAGTACAAAACAACCACTTTAGTGAGGTTTTCAGGACCCTGGTCGAACAGGATCTTGATAAACTCAACATTGTATCAGGAAGGCGCAAAAAAGATCTAGAACAAGGGCTCAGACTGAACAGGAGGTTGTGATATGACCAGCTGAGAAAAGAAGGAGGATTGGTGATTTTAAATAGAGATTATATGGCAGAACTCAATAGATTAGTTGACAATCAAGAAACCTATGAAAAATTAAGGGGGATACCTACAAACAAATATAAGGCCAAATTGAAAAGATTGATCAACAAAGCCTATAAAGAAGATCTCATCAATAAAAAGAGAAGCTAGCTATCTTATACCTGATAACCGGCATACGGGGGGGGGGGGCAGCTATCAAATACAGGGGGGTGTCGCATGAACATACACGCTAACAGAGCGTGCTGCTCTGTGATCCTTGGCTCCAGGAAGATTGTCAGCGGTGTTCCCGCGGGCTCCTGACCAGTCACGACATATCCACACGCCACCGCACAGCTGCACCCCCGCTTGGCGGCAGGGGAAAGAGCCAGGTGAATGGGCTCAGAGCTTCCCCGGTGGCGCAAAGCGTGGATCCAGGGAGTGCAAGTGGGAGAATTGCGGCATAGGGAGGAAGGAGGTTCGGCTCCCCTGACCTGAAGGGAGGACCGGACGTTATCCCTCTGCACAGGGCCGAGGAGCGACAGGCTTGGGAAGGGGAGTTGCGGTACCTGGTGGCAGCCGTGAATCCCTAAGCCCAGGGCAGAGTTTCATGGACCTGTAGTGGGACCCCTCGGGAAAAGGGAGAGACCCTGTGGCTCATGTGGGTGAAGTTGTGGACCCAGAGGGCAAACGTGCTGGAGGGGATTGAACCCTCAGGAGGTGGAAGGAAACCCAAGAGTGACGGCTGAACCCTTGGAAGGTGAAAGCTTTGGTACTACAAAGGCCAGCAGTGAATCTGCAAAAATTAGCAAAGGACTTGTGATGAATCCAGAGACAGCTTCTACAGGGTAGGTGCAGTATGTTAACCCTTTGTATTGTGACCTTAATAATGAACCAAGTGCGTCTCAACCAGAGTTAACAGTGGACTGGGATTTGAGAGAACATCTGAGAGCACTTCCCACAAAGAAAGCTATCCAACTACTTATAACTGCAGTTGAATTATTCTGCTAGCAGGCTGTGGAGGGGTTAAGGGAGGATATAGGGGCACTGGGACAGAGTGGAGGAAATGGGGATGGGCCAGGATGGTATTAGACAAGGAGTGGCCAATATCTAAGATATGACCAAATACCACGAGAAAGTGTTAAACTCTGTTGGACCAGATGGACAATCAAGAAAATAGAGATCGTAGGCAAAATATACGTATAAGTGGACTACCTGAGATGAAACAGCATCTTGAATTGCTTCCAAAAGGTGACAGCTTGTTCCAGTCAATTCTGGAGCCATCTGCACCGGATAAGATTGAAATAGATAGAGTCCATCGTGCCCTTACCCCCCCAAAATGCAGAAAGACCAACAGATGTCATTTGTAAATTGCATAGATATCAGGTGAAAGAAGCCATCATGAAAAAAACAGTCCGCAATAAACCTACGGTTGATTTTGAAGGTGCACAAATTGCTCTATTTCCAGATTTATCATATAGAACTCTTATGCAACGAAGAACGATTAAACCCTTGTTGGAAGTTTTACGAGCAGTTGAGGTTAAATATCGTTGGGGATAGCCCTTTAAGGTTATAGCAACACTGAATAGGAAAACAGCAACACTTAAAACTAAAAATGATTTGCAAACTTCACACAGAGGTGCTGGAGCTCCCTTTGGTGGACTTTCCAGATTGGAGACTGTACAAATGTAAGCCATCACTACAATGACCAGAACAATGGCAACACGTGGCAGTTAAAGGTAGACAGAAGATCAATATGGAGAGACAGGACTATAATTTGGTCTTGGAAAGACATGCGAGTAGGGGGAATTGATTGGGGGGAAGCCATTTTGCTTTCTCTCCCTCTGTCCTCTCTTCTCTCCCCCACCTTACGGTTTAAACACCTCTTTGGGGAAAACCTGTGCGTCTCATAAGGCTTTAAGGCATGTTAAACAGCACCTTCGCTCTCTGCATTTGGTGGACAGTTGAAGAGTGCTGCACGAGCAGGACAGGGATTTCAGCTATTATTCCAAAACACATAACGTATATTCAAGGATCGATATGTTGTTGGTCGATCAATATTATTTGAATTACGTAAATTCATCAACTATTGAGTCAATCATCATATCAGACCATGCGCCAATAAGCTTAATGATAGGTCTGTCATCGATTGGGGGCGTGGAAAGAACATGGCGATTAAATGAATCTATTTTGGATGATAAACAGAAGGTGGAATCCCTGTCCCGCACATTAGCATTATATTTTGAGACCAATACATCAGAGGAGGTGTCTGACCAAGTGGTATGGGAAGCTCATACGGCAGTCATCAGAGGGAAATTTCAATGGGGTCACGCATTAGAAAAGAGACAGAAAGAAATGGTTGCGCTTCTAGAGGAAATACATAAACTTGAAATTAGACACAAGGCCCATTTAAAACCTGGGGACGCGCAGAGACTAGAGAAAATGCGGGTAGACTTAAAACAGCTTCTTGATCGAAAAGCTCAAAATAAACACAGATATTTTGCCCACCGTTTCTATGAACACACTATAAAAGGTAGGCGATAAGGAGATAGTGGACACCCAATAGCAGCTGAATTTCACCACTTTTATGGGTCTCCTGTGGATGCGGACAGAATTCGGGAATATCTTGAGGCCTCAGAGCTGCAAGCTATTCCATCTGCCGCCCTGGAGGAAATGGAAAAAGCAAATTTCTACTCAAGAGTTGGGAGGAAGGATTGCAACTTTGCCATTGGGTAAAAGCCCGGGACCAGATGGTTTCACAAATATGTATTATAAAAAGTTTTCCCCAATCCTGTTGGCTCCTCTGTGCAAATGCCTTAATTCTGTCTAGGTCTCCAACCCATTGCCTCCAGAGGCACTGTTGGCTCATGCAACGGTTTTCCGAAATCAGGAAAGGATACTCAGTGCTGTGCCAGCTATAGACACATCTCCCTCCTCAACTCTGAGGCTAAGCTCCTGGCTAAAATTCTGGCCCTTAGGTTACAAGACCATATAGTTAACCACTTCAATACGAGGCACTTACGCACCTTCCCGCCCAGACCAATTTTCAGCTTTCAGTGCTCTCACACTTTGAATGACAATTAGTCATGCTATACTGTATTCAAACAAGCATTTTCTTCTCACAAATAGAGCTTTCTTTTGGTGGTATTTAATCACCACTTGTTTTTTATTTTGCGATAAGAGCGAAAATTTGGAAAAAAAAAAAAACACACAAACTTTGTTTCTATTGTAAAATTTTGCAAATAATTTTTCTTCATAAATTTGTGACACAATTTATACTGCTACATATCTTTGGTAAAAATAACCGAAATTAGTGTATATTTGGTCTACAAACTATGGTGCCAATCACTGAAAATTGATCACATCTGATTACACCTGATGTACTGAAGGCCTGTCTCCTTTCTTGAGACACTAACAAGCCAGGATAGTACAAATACCCCCAAAATTACCCCTTTTTGGAAAGTAGACAGCCCAAGGTATTTATTAAGAGGCATGGTGAGTTTTTTGAAATTGTAATTTTTTCCCACAATTCTTGGGAAATTGTCAGTTAATTAACATGGAAGGTAGTAACATGGTAGCAGGCAAATGGGGAAATGGCAGTCTTAATAAGGGGAACTAATATTGGATGCATGTATGATAATTTTTGAAGCAATCTCCGATGCACAGGCCAGGTTGGGAGGGACATTGGGGACAATAGCTGGTATCCCTTCTTACTACTCCTCTGCTGCATACACGGCGTCTTCTTCCAGATTCTGTGGGGGGAATGCTATAGGGAAAGTGTTGCTCATGAAGTCGACTCACACTTTCAGAGCGAATGCTTCCTGGGGCAGGACCTTGTTGGTAAATGAAGGCAGTGATGATATCTTCAATATACTTGAGGTAGGTGATTTGTTGGTTTTGAGTTGCTTTTTGGTAGCAGGCAAATTAAAAAGGGCCATGTGAAACAGGTGAAACGCAACTTTCTTGTACCAATAATAGGACTTTCTGGTTAATAAATAGGGCTGTAGCATCTGATCGTTTTGATCCACCCCCCCCCCCCCACCCCCATGTACATATTGTAGTTGTGGACACATTCGGCTGCGTCTTCTTTGGATCTCCACAACGCTGTCAGTGTGGATGTAGAGAGGATGTGGACATCTTTCTTGTCCCTCCACTTCATGGCCAACACCTCCTCTTTCCTCATGAAAACAGATTCTCTGTTTTGCTATTTTTTTGTCAACAGATTTTGTGGGAATCCATTCCGTTATTTTTTATTTTTTTTGAAGGTACAGCAGGCCGGGTTTTTTTTTACTGTAAAGTTGACGAAAAAGGGGCAGGCTGGTATAATAGTTATCGACATATAAATGGTATCCTTTTTCGAACAGGGTGTATGCTGTATGCCAGCCCCCAGACAATTTTACAACTGGTTACAATATATGTGGGGCAATCACGGGGCTGGAGCTGGGAGCATTTGCCTTCGTAGATCCGGAATGTGAAGACGTATCCAGTGGCTCGATCACATAATTTATTTAATTTCATACCTGGCTCTCTTGCTTGGTATTATATACTGCTTGAAGTGCAGTCGGCCAGTGAAATGTATGAGGGACTCGTCCACACAAATATTTTGGTCTGGGATAAAAACGTCCCTAATTTGCTGGAAAAAAGGAATTGATTAGGGGGCTTATTTTGTACAATTTGTCGTGGTTGGGATGAGCTCGGGGAGGGCACTGTAAATTGTCATTCAAGTGGAGAAAATGCATAATCATGTTGTATCTTGTCCTGGACATGACAGTGGAATATATGGGCATGTGTTGGATGGGGTTGGTGGACCAATATGCATAACTTTGTTCTTTTTTGTAAGCCCCATATTGAACGTAAGACCCATATTGTACGTAAGGTCACCACCTGATGAAGGAGCACGCATGCTCCGAATGCGAGCGCTTCCAACCACGCCTACCAACGTCATCAATCCTGCTGACGTGCCTATCCTGGGATGCACTCACCTCGGAACCACGAGACGCAAGGGACAGGGGTGCGTTTCCCCACCATAGCCATGACACCGGAGGACGGCCGAGGACTTCAGCCAAAATAAAGATACCGCTACGTGCCTGATATTTTTAAACAAAGTGTGAGTACATACTTTCTTTTTATTTTCACATACAGTTCCCACTGTAATCAGACCCACTACTCTTAGAGCGGCACTGCTCTCTCTCTTTTAACCAAAGAACACCATACCTACTGTGAAGCATGGGGGTGGCAACATCATGCTTTGGGGCTGTTTCTCTGCAAAGGGAACAGGACGACTAATCCGTGTACATGAAAGAATGAATGGGGCCATGTATCATGAGATTTTGAGTGCAAACCTACTCCCATCAGCAAGGGCATTGAAGATGAAACGTGGCTGGGTCTTTCAGCATGACAATGATCCCAAACACACCACCTGGGCAACGAAGGAGTGGCTTCGTAAGAAGCATTTTAAAGGTCCTGAAGTGGAATAGCCAGTCTCCAGATCTCAACTCTTCCAAATCAGACAATGTGTCTGGATTTGTTTCCACATTGTCTCTCATAGTTGAGGTATACCTATGACGACAATTACAGGCCTCTCATCTTTTTAAGTGGGAGAACTTGCACAATTGGTGGCTGACTAAATACTTTTTTGCCCCACTGTACCTATTGGAATGTCCATGCAAGCTCCAATATGTGGGGAGAACTACTAGGAAGCTTGGGGTAAGGTTACGCGAAGATTTCAACAATATAAAAAATGGGTTTGTTAAGCATAGCCTATCCAGGCATTATAGATTGGTACACAAACGAGACTCCACATCTTTGAAGTTTTGTGGTATAGACAGGGTGCTCCCCCCATTGGAAGGGGGGAGGGGGTGATCTTGCTAAAAGGTATTTCTCAAAACGAAACAAAATGGATTTGCTTAATACAATGAATCCTAAGGAATTGAACATAGAATCGGACCTCAATTGTTTTTCATCCAACTGGTGATTTGATTATGTGGTTTAGAATTTGTTCATTGGTTTATTTTCTTTTTCATTTTTTTTCCCCCAATCTTTTTTTATTTATTATTTTTTTAATTTGATTATTTTTCCTATTTTTGTCAGAGGTAATGTTGCTCTCAATACCCATGTAGTTTAATAAGGATTATTTTTGACTGACCTGTCAGGGTTTTTATATAGGTAATGCAAGACAGTCAGTCATACTCAGGATTGTCTTCTGTTTGATGAGAGGAAGTTCGCTTTATGGGTGTACTTGAGGTCGAGTACACCCAAGGGAAGTGAGGTATGGTCATGTGAGCGTAGCATTTGTGATTGGGCGGAGCCTGCACCTGGCTATAAATATCACAGCGATGCTGGGAGTGTCTTTGATAACGCCCTGTGGGAAGGGAGAAACACAGCGTCAGAAGTAGCTTGCGGCACAGCGTGACATCACGTCCGATGCCTGTTGAATTGCAGTTAGGTTGTGAGAGAATCTATTAATGGATGTTCATTCGTCTGCCCTCCACCTTGGAACCTTGTAAGGATTGATTTTATGATTGAAACCTTGAAAAGATAGATTTTAATGAAAACAAGACATACTTTACTATGTGGGCTCTTTCTCCATAGGTTTGTGCCTGAAAACATCCCCGGAAGGATCGCACACAGGAGTTGGCGTTTTCATTACCCCGCTCGCCATACTAAGCCTACCTGACCCACAATGCAGTGCTGCTTGGGGTCCATTGGATCGGGTGAGTTCAACCATGGGGGGGGTGGTGGATCCCATAGGCAGTTGTTTACAGCATCATATGTTTCTTTTGGAAAGGAACTTATCAACCGAGAACTGCTATATGTTTATGTGCACATCTTCGTTGGACTTTCACTGGTCACATGCTTAATATTGATTTGCACTATTTCTAGCACAGCAGCGCCTGTGGAAGACACCTGTGAAAGGAACCTTCCAACTAGAAGTTTATACATATTTGCACGTGATTAAGCTTTCACTGGCTACATGCTTGATATATTTTTTGTTAGTTTTTTTGGATTCTGCACTTAATTTTGTATGCACTACAGTTGCACTTTATTGTATTTATTCAGGCTGTCGGCGCTGTGGTAAAGAAGAGATTGCAGACCCTGCAACTGTCCTATTCAATGCTATAACCTGCTAAATTAAGAGTAGAGGCAAATACAGTTGTACACTTTTTTGATAAATGTCAGTCTGCTACCAAATGGCTGGACAGGAACTATAAAATAGATCATTTTTTTTTTGTCATTCTATTTCTCTTTTTCCATAGTTTAGAGGTGGCCAGTCCCCCTTTTTTTGGGGAAGGGGGGTTGGAGGAGAGAGTCCAGTGTAAATCACTGTATGGACACTTTTTTACTGTGGGAAATGTTTGGCTGCAATTTTTTGCAATTGTAGAAATAGATTTAGATACTTGTTAGTTTTTGCTGTTTTTTGTTTTTTCCATACAAGACCCCTGGGGAGGCGATTAGCGTGGGGGATGATAGCCTTTCAAAAGATCTATATGGTATTTGCACAAGACTGGAGATTTTTCTCTTCCTTGTTTCCCCTTTTTTTTGTGTTGGTTGTTTTATTTTTTATATAGATCTATTATATGCGCTCACCAGATAGGTAAAATGAATATAGAAATCTCTGCACAAATAGGTTTAAAAGACATCAGTTTGATAGTATTAAAATGGACAATAGATGGGAAAAAATTGGACATTACAGTAATATACCAACTTTAACACAAGCATTAGTATCTTGGAATAGTAGGGGTATTAGTGACCCAGTAAAGAGACAAGCTATGTTTACTACACTGAAAAATTCTCAGACTTTTGTCTGCAGGAGACTCATTTGAATACAGATAAATTGAATTATTTGAAGCATGCACAATATAGTAGGCAATATCATTCTACTTACACTACATACTCTAGAGGTGTATCTATATTTATACCAAAGGTCGCTACACTTTTTTTTGTACAATGTAGAGAAAAATCACATGTGTAAAATTGCAGATAGGGGTACCGGCGCCAACTCCTGTATTAAATATATCTATGAAGGCTGCACTCTGGAAAGTAAAGGACTATTTTTTCAGTTACTGGTTAGATTTAAGATGATAGGGAGAATTGCGCCAATCAAAAAGTTCTTTTTATATCCTCTAAACCCTATGTTTGAAGGGCTTATTTTCTACCGCTGCTGTCAACTACTGATCCCTTTAAAGGATTCGGCCAGTCCTAGGTTGTATGATATAAATATGAAAAATAATGTTGAATAATGAAAGAAAAACTGAAATAAAAATTGTAGTGGCAAATACTAATATGCCTCTAAATTGCCGTGCAACGCTAGACACTCCTATATGCGAGTGTGAGATATATGATACAATCCTGTAGGTGGTTTTCCACAAGTGAACTGTGAACAAACGAGTGAAAACCCTACAATCCTACAAACCCAATCCTGCAAAGGAAAACTATAAAAAACATAAAAAATATAAAAAATATAAAAGAGTGCATCAAACAAGATATACTTTTGTATCTATAGTCCTGTGGAAAAAAACTTGTGTGTACCCCCACCACAATTCCTGTAGGAGGAAAACACAGTACCACAATGTTACAATCCTGTGAAAAAATACACAAAGCAAACCCCCCCCCCCCCTTTTAGTCCAAGTCCTGTAAAGGAAATTTTAAAAAATAGGTGTATTCCCGAATGATATATAAACATATAAACTATATATAAGAAGTCCATGTGTTGCCACCACCGACGTTCCGGTCACTACAAGACGAGTGAGTGCCCCTCAATGAAATAACTAGTGATTGATACTTTCAAAATTTGTGTTCATCACCCTGTGAATCCACCATAGAAAATGGCCACTCACCAGATTTAGGTGAGTAATGAGCGTTTGGTTTAATTAGCCGGATAACCACTCCTTCTCTTTGATTACTCTTCACTCAAAGGATCCAAATAGATTTAGGGCAGGGAGAGTCCTCCATTCTCAGGGGAAATAATAAAGAGATGCTCCCATAGCGTAATATATCCAAACAATTTATTTAACAAATTAATTTAAAAGACAAGAGAACTATTCCACTCACATTTGCCTGTGCTCTTTAAAGCCAGCACTGAGCCTCTCCAGCCATGTATAGGGGGACCTCGAGTCACAACGAACCGCTTGTGCTGTGTCGTCTATCCCCTTGTGTGCTAGCCGACCAGTGTGGCGTTGTTGATGTTACCCAGCAGCCTCTACGCGTTTCGCATGTGTGTCTGCGTCATCAGGAAGCTGCTGGATATAGCCCCCCAACTGTATATATACCCCCTATCATTAATACTTTAATATATGCACCTGTTTGTACTTACTATGTGTGCCGCCGCTATACCGGCCGCCATCTTGCTTCCCCCCACGTCATACCGCCGGAAGTGGCCTAAGCGCCATATTGGTATCCCCTATGCCCTTCCGCCGGAAGTGCGTCAAGTGTTTACTCCATAGATGTGCCGCTCTGGCCGGAAATGTAATTCCGCCATAGTTACATAGTTAGTTAGGTTGAAAAAAAGACACAAGTCCATCCAGTTCAACCACAAAAAAAAATTATATATATATATATATATATATATATATATATATATATATATATATTACATATATATTACACATATACACACACACACATATACACATACATATCATACAATCCCATATACCCCATTCTATACCCACAGTTGATCCAGAGGAAGGCAAAAAAAAAAACAGCAGAGCATACTCCAATTTGCTAAAGCAGGGGAAAAAAATCCTTCCTGATCCCCCGAGAGGCAATCGGATTTTCCCTGGATCAACTTTACCTATAAATGTCAGTACCCAGTTATATTATGTACATTTAGGAAAGTATCCAGGCCTTTCTTAAAGCAATCTACTGAGCTGGCCAGAACCACCTCTGCAGGGAGTCTATTCCACATTTTCACAGCTCTTACTGTGAAGAAACTGTTCCGTATTTGGAGATGAAATCTCTTTTCCTCTAGATGTAAAGAGTGCCCCCTTGTCCTCTGTGTTGACCGTAAAGTGAATAACTCAACACCAAGTTCACTATATGGACCCCTTATATATTTATACATGTTGATCATATCCCCCCTTAATCTCCTCTTATCAAGGGTGAATAAATTTAGTTCCTCTAATCTTTCCTCATAGCTGAGCTCCTCCATGCCTCTTATCAGTTTGGTTGCCCTTCTCTGCACTTTCTCCAGTTCCCCAATATCCTTTTTGAGAACTGGTGCCCAAAACTGAACTGCATATTCCAGATGAGGTCTTACTAATGATTTGAACCGGGGCAAAATGATATCTCTCTCTCTGGAGTCCATACCTCTCTTAATACAAGAAAGGACTTTGCTCGCTTTGGAAACCGCAGCTTGGCATTGCATGCCATTATTGAGCTTATGATCTACCAAAACCCCCAGATCCTTCTCCACTACGGATTCCCCCAGTTGTACTCCCCCTAGCATGTATGATGCATGCATATTCTTAGCCCCCAAGTGCATAACTTTACATTTATCAACATTAAACCTCATCTGCCATATAGTCGCCCAATTAGACAGAGCATTGAGGTCGGCTTGTAAATTGGAGACCTCCTGTAAGGACGTTATTCCACTGCATAGCTTGGTGTCATCTGCAAAAACAGAAATGTTACTTTTGATCCCAGACCCAATATCATTTATAAAAATATTAAAAAGTAAGGGTCCCAGCACTGAACCTTGGGGTACACCACTGATAACCTTAGACCATTCAGAGTAAGAATCATTAACCACGACTCTCTGAATTCTGTCTTTTAGCCAGTTTTCTATCCATTTACAAACCGATATTTCCAAACCTGTAGACCTTACCTTACACATGAGCCGTGTGTGGGGAACTGTATCGAACGCTTTTGCAAAATCCAAGTATACCACGTCCACAGCCACGCCTCTGTCCAAGGTTTTACTTACCACCTCATAAAAAGAAATGAGGTTTGTCTGACAACTTCTGTCTTTCATGAATCCATGCTGTCTGTTGCTTAAAATATTTTTTTCCTGCAAGAACTCGTCTATGTGGTCTTTTATTAATCTCTCCAGTATCTTCCCAACTATAGAAGTTAAACTAACAGGTCTATAGTTACTTGGTAAAGACTTTGTTCCCTTTTTAAATATAGGCACCACGTTCGCCCTGCGCCAATCCAGTGGTACTATTCCTGTCATTAATGAGTCCCTAAAAATTAGATACAATGGCTTTGAAATTACAGAGCTCAATTCTTTTAGGATCCGTGGGTGGATGCCATCAGGTCCAGGTGCTTTATCCACCTTTATTCTGTCTAAATATTTCTGGACCATATCACTTTTGAGCCATTGTGGATTTGGGGCTGTGTCACTACCACCCCCATTGTGGACATGAGCTCCCCCATGCTCCTTTGTATACACAGAGCTGAAGAAAGTATTTAATAAATTAGCCTTCTCTTTGTCCCCAGTTACCCACTCTAGATTATTTTGTAAAGGGCCTACATGCTCAGACTTGACCTTTTTACTATTAATATATTTGAATTTTTTGGGGTTTGTCCTACTATCTTTTGCAATCTGTCTTTCGTTTTGAATTTTTGCATCCTTGATTTCCTTTTTACATATTCTGTTATGTTCTTTGTAACATTTAAATGACACTAGTGATCCTTCATTTTTATATTTTTTAAAAAGCTCTTTTCTTATAGTTTATAGCTTTTTTAACTTTGGCCGTGAGCCACATAGGTTTTATTTTTAGCCTTTTAAATTTATTGCCCATGGGAATATACTTTGCAGTGAGTTCACAAACAGTCTTTTTGAAGAATCCCCATTTCTGTTCTGTGCCCATTGTTGCCAATATTCTCTCCCAGTCTAAGTTCTGGAGAGCAGCCCTCATCCTTGGATAATTTGCCCTCTTGAAATTAAGTGTTTTTACCTTTCCTGTATGCGATTTTTGCTTACAGCTAACATCAAATGAAATCATGTTATGGTCACTGCTACCCAGATGCTCCTTTATCTGAACATTAGTAATATGCTCTGCATGGTTTGAGATTACCAGATCCAGCAGAGCATCATTCCTGTATGCAGTTCCACCCATAATGCTTCAGACTCATCACACTCTCCATCCCCCAGGTCCTCTTTCACACTCGCTTTGAGATCACTTCTCACATACAGACAGACCCCTCCACCTTTCCTTTTAACTCTGTCTTTCCGAAAGAGTGCAAAGCCAGGAATATTTATAGCCCAGTCATGTGAGGACTGCAGCCAAGTTTCAGCAATACCGATTACATCATAGCTCTCCTGATGCACCAGAGCTTCCAACTCACCTATTTTGATTGGCAGACTTCTGGGATTGGTGAACAAACACTTTAATGCATTACTATATTTTGACCAGTCACATACTATCCTCTTGGGTGCTCCGAGATTGCAACTAGGACTTGCTACTATACTTACCTTGGGTTTATGTGCTTTAGTTACCCTACCACTAATGCCCCTAATATTACCCTCTGGAATATGTTCCACGCTGACTATTCCTATCTCTGGACCCTCCCCCCCATCGCCTAGTTTAAAAACCCCTCTAACTTTTTGGCCATCCTTATTCCCAGCTGATCTGCACCCTCCACATTTAGGTGCAGTCCCTCCCTTCAATAGTACCGGTTATCGACTGAGAAGTCATCCCAGTCCTCCAGGAACCCAAACCCCTCCTTACTACACCAGCTCTTCAGCCACTTGTTTACTTCCCTAATCTCCCTCTGCCTTTCTGGTGTGGCTCGATGCACCGGTAGTATTCCTGAGAATACTACCTTGGAGGTCCATTTCCTCAATTTAGCTCCCAATTCCCTAAAATCGTTTATTAGGACACTCCATCTGCTTCTGACTCCATCTGCCATGTTACTACACCCATAGCGTGCACCGCTCTCCTCCCCGCACAGCGAAATCCCGTATGCTATGTGTTACGCCTTTCAGCACCATACCCGCCACCACTTATTTTATTGGATATTATGTTTTCATTCCCTTTGTTTGATTCAACATTTATTCAAACCCCAAACTTGATTACTGTTCCCACCTTGGGTGTTTAAATTAACTAGAGGTCCCCCTCTACGCAGCTGGGTCACTCTTACACTTTATAGGCACATTACAAATAAGGATGTTTGTATTATAAATTGACAATAGAACCAAATTAAATTAAAATTTAGTTAAAATGATAAGAAAATATATAAACTTAAAAATTTAATTTACGAATAAATGTGATGATGGTAAACTCCAAACCATCGCCCAAGATTTCCCACCCTTGGGTTTCTGTGTCTTCATATGGAGGAATTACTTCCCCTTATATTCAGAAAACATCTTATGGAGTAATTATACTTTAAAATCATTCAGTTATTTTAAACTGGTATTTCGGAATATTGTTTTTTATTTGCGATTTGTTATTCTACTATACATCCGCTCATATATGTGTACGCTTCTGTCTTTCAACATTCCAATACCTAGTGATTAGTCATATGTGTAACTGTTGTGAAATACCAATATTAACAAAATTAATTGGAGTGTAAACATAAGTAAATTGTGCAGATAAAATGAAAAAAAAAAAAAAAAAATATATATATATATATATATATATATATATATATATAGTGAGAATAAAAATAAAGATAAAAAATAAAAATAGAAATTAAAAATAAAAATATAAAAATAAAGATAAAAATAAAGATAAAATTAAAAATAAAATAAAAATCCCGTGATGGACTTGTGTAAAAAAACTTGTGTAGAGTCGGTGAAAAAATATATGTGTGTGTGTGTATATGAAAAGAAATTGTTTTGTGTGTATATAAATGTATATATATAACATTTTTATTTCAGTTTTTCTTTCATTATTCTTCATATTTATATCATACAACCTAGGACTGTCCGAATCCTTTAAAGGGATCAGTAGTTGACAGCAGCGGTAGAAAATAAGCCCTTCAAACATAGGGTTTAGAGGATATAAAAATAACTTTTTGATTGGCGCAATTCTCCCCATCATCTTAAATCTAACCAAAAATCACATGTGCTAGCGAATATATATATATATATATATATATATATATATATATATATATATATATATATATATATATATATATATATATATATATATATATATATATAATATATACACATACACACATACAAAATCATTAAATTTTACTTATGATAAAACTGATGTTCCTTGGTTAGTAATAGGAGATTTTAGTAATTATCTTGATCCTTCCTTAGCTAGATATTCCTTGGCCTCGACTCCAGTAACTTCTGGATGTACTCCTTTAGCTGGCTATATTCGGGAGATGGGTCTTATGGATGTCTGGAGAATGTTGCATTCAAACAATAGTGTTTTTTTTAATGTTTCTCTAGCAGCCACAAAACTTTATCTAGAATAGACTTGGCATTAGTTACACCAACGATGCTGCCTGTGATATCTGAAATTGCTTATGCAGCCAGGGGTTTGAGAGACCATTCTTTATTAGTTCTTAAATTAGGGTTACATTTAACCCAGATTCGCACTTTATGGAAGGTCAATCCTTATTGGTTTGATTTGTTTGACATTCTACCTTATAGTACTGTTAACATAGCCAATGTATCCTCTGATATATTGGGACTTTCTAAAAGCGTATATGAGGGGTTGTTGATCTTCCAAATTTCAAGGATAAAAAGAAAAGTTCTAGGGCCTGGGAAAGCTCAGTGACTGAAGGTTTTAAAGGCTGAACTCCAATATATAGCAACCACACCACAGAAACACAGCAGAAGTGGATAGAAAAACAACAGGTATGCGCTGATGTCTCGTAAAAAAGCAGAGCAGAAGCGTTTTTTCCTTCAGCAACCTTATTTTGAGGATGAGAAAAACAAGGGTCATCTTTTATCAGCAATAGTAAAATCCCAGAAACTAATGGCACAAGTAGTAGAATTACAAATCTTTTCAACTAAAAATGTGCAAACTACTGTTTGAGATCTCATCAGTATTTGATATATATATATATTTTTTTAAATCTATATACTAGTAAAGTATCCTATAAGGATGCTGAATTGCAACTTTTAAACTCCATTAGGCCCCTTTCACACTGGGGCGGTTTTCAGGCGGTACAGCGCTAAAAATAGCGCCTGTACACCGCCTGAAAAAAACGGCCCCATTCACTCCAGTGTGAAAGCCGGCAGGCTTTCACACTGGAGCGGTGCGCTAGCAGGACCGCAACAAAAGTCCTGCTAGCAGCATCTTTGGAGCGGTGAAGGAGCGGTGCATTTACCGCTCCTATACCGCTTCTTCCCATTGAAATCAATGGGAAACCGCGGGGATACCGCCCGCAAACCGCCGCTGCAGCGGCGCTTTGCGGAGGTTTTTAACGGGGGGGGGTATGGGTATTGTTTTTTTTATTTTTTTTTTTTTTTTAATTTTTTTTTTAATTTTTTTTAAATTTAATTTTTTTTTTTTTTTTTTTTTTTATTTTTTTTTTTTTTTTTTTTTTTTTTTTTTTTTTTTTTTTTTTTTTTTTTTTTTTTTATTTAAAATTTTTTTTTTTTTTTTTTTATTTTTAAAATATTTTTTTTTTAATTTTTTTTTTTTTTTTTTTTTTTTTTTTTTTTTTTTTTTTTTTTTTTTTTTTAATTTTTTTTTAAATTTTTTATTTTTTTATATTTTTTTTTTTTTTTTTTTTTTTTTTTTTTTTTTTTTTTTTTTTTTTTTTTTTTTTTTTTTTTTTTTTTTTTTTTTTTTTTTTTTTTTTTTTTTTTTTTTTTTTTTTTTTTTTTTTTAAATTTTTTTTTTTTTTTTTTTTTTTTTTTTTTTTTTTTTTTTTTTTTTTTTTTTTTTATTTTTTTTTTTTTATAATATTTTTTTTTTTATTAATTTTTTTTGTTTTAACCCTTTTGCGGCCGCTAGCGGGGGTTAAAACCACCCCGCTAGCGGCCGCATACCGCGGGTAAAACGATGGTAAAGGAGCGCTAAATATAGCGCTGCTTTACCGTCGCCGCCCCGCACCGCCCCAGTGTGAAAGCAGCCTTAAAGTGGAGGGCCACCCTAAAAAAATAAAAATAAAAAAAATAAAAAAAGAAGCAGCATTAATATTCTTAAAAAAATAAATAAAAAAAACATTTGCAAAAAATTATTTCTTTTTACCTTACCAGAAGCTGGTCGGCAAATGGTTAAGAAAGAAAGTGAGCACAAGAAACAGTTAATAAGAGTATTTAAAGTGGTAATAAACCCAAAAACATATTATATTGCAGCTTACCAATCATTAGATGTGGTGGCTGCATCAGTTTTCTTTTCTTTGGCTTTTTACCCCTCTGTTTTCCCCTGGTGATCTAGCCAGTAACACCTCCCGTATTCGTGAGACAAAACCTTGATTGAATAAGCACAGGAGGCACAGCAGACAGCAGCATTGTCAGTCAGGGGGGTTAGTGTTAAATTACTTCAATGTACTACCAGATTTCGATACACTAAAGAAATTGAAGCCAAACTCCAGCTCACACTTTATAATCAGTTACAGCAAACAGTGCAGGGGATATAGGTTTTGCATTAACCGCTTCCCGACCGCCTCCTGTAGATATACGTCAACAGAATGGCACGGGCAGGCAAAAGCACGTACCTGTACGTCCCCTTTAATTTGCCTGCCCGGGGGGCGCGCGCGACCCGGTCGGGAGCTCCGTGACCACGGCTGCGGGACCAGCGGACCCGATCGCCGCTGGTATCCCGCGATCGGGTTACGGAGCTGAAGAACGGGGAGAGGTCTATGTAAACAAACCTCTCCCCGCGCTTCCTACACTGACTGTCAGTGATCGGCGGTTCCCTGTCATCGGGAACGCCGATCAATGACGTCAGACGTACAGCCACGCCCCCCTACTGTAAAAAAAAAAACACAACACGTCACACTGACTCCTCCCCGCCCCCTAGTGGTTAACCCCCTAACTACAACTGTCATTTACATTGGAATCAGTGCTATTTAAATAGCGTGTCCGCCAAAATGTCGCAGTCACAATAAAAATCGCTGATCGCCGCCATTACTAATAAAAAAAAAAATGCTATAAAACTATCCCCTGTTTTGTAAACGCTATAACTTTTGTGCAAACTAATCAATAATTGCTAACTGCGATTTTTTTTTACCAAAAATATGTAGAAGAATACTTATCGGCCTAAACTGAGGAAAAAAAAATGTTTTTTTATATATTTTTGGGGATATTTATTATAGCAAAAAGTAAAAAATATTGCATTTTTTTCAAAATTGTCGCTCTATTTTTGTTTATAGCGCAAAAAATAAAAACCGCAGGGGCGATCAAATACCACCAAAAGAAAGCTCTATTTGTGGGAAAAAAAGGACGCCAATTTTGTTTTGGAGCCACGTCGCATGACCGCGCAATTGTTAGTTAAAGCGACGCAGTGCCGAATTGCAAAAAGGGGCCTGGTCCTTTGGCTGCCAATTGGTCCGGGGCTGAAGTGGTTAAAAAATAAAAGCAGATCATTTTAATTACCCCTGCCAGTGTTAAGTGGTTTGTCTCATCAATGTAAACTGACATTCTGCTATAGAGCTTGTGCATTTGAAAAACAACAGACTTGCAGGATGGATCACCAGGTGAAAATAGAAGAAAGAAGGCCTAAAAAGGAAGAAAAATGCAGCCATCACATCTAAGAACTGGTAAGATACAATATAATAAATGTTTGCTTTTGGGTTTAATAACTGCTTTGAAGCTGTAATTTTTTTTTTGAGGGGGGGGGGGGGCTACAGCTTTACTACAGGTAAAGGTAACAGTGAGTATCCCATCTCCAGCAGGCTGTTGCTGCTACTTCTTGCAAAAATCCTTCCTTGGGGGCGTGACCAAGATAGCGGCGGTGTAGAACAGCTCTGCACCTATCGAGCAAATTAATCCTGTTTCCCGGTATTGGAACTCTATAAAAACCGCCAGAAACCCTCAGAGCTGTCCCTGGCAGGGACTGCGAGACACCCAGAGTAAACCTAGGGCTCACAAGCACGGGAATCCCCCTAAGACTGCCAGGCCTCCCGGGAGGCGTGGCGGCACACGTGGCCACATCGCAGAGCATGGCGTCTCAGACGGAGGATTCGGAGCCCGCGCTGCTGGAGCAAGGCAAGTTTGAAGCCCTTATGCAGGCGATCACAGGATGTCTGTCCTCGCTGTCGACCCTTACCACTAAGATCGACACGGTCCAGCAGGAGGTAGGACTGAGCCGCCAAGATGTTGACAAAATCCGACACAGGGTGTCGGAGGCCGAGCGACGGCTGGGCGGCACGGAGGATTTGGTCCGAGATCACTCAGCCACCCTGCACACGCTACAGATCCGATCGCTTGAGTCTAGGGCCGAGGACGCGGAAACCCGTAATCGGAGGAACAATCTGAGGATCGTGGGCCTCCGAGGGATCGGAGGGCCCAGATCCGGCTGCATACACGGAGCGGCTGCTCCGCACGCTATTCCCCCAGGCGGCCTTCTCATCCTACTTCGCGGTAGAACGGGCCCATAGGATGCCGGCACAGCGTGGGCCGCCAGGCTCCCGGCCTCGCACATTTATATTTCCCCTCAAACTTCCGAGACAGGGACCTAATCCTGAGAGGCCCGGAAGATGCAAGATGTCCGCCATGACGCTGCATGCCTGATGTTTTTCCCAGACTTCTCGGTGGACACACAAAAGCTCCGAAAGTCGTTTGATGATGTTAAAAGGGCCTTGCGTGCCAAAGCTATAAAGTATAGTATGCTGTTTCCTGCGCGACTTCGGGTACAAGACGGTGAATCCACAAAGTTTTTTACCTCTCCAGCTGAGGCCTCAGTGGCTGAACAGCCTGCCCTCCCGCTGACCCGGAGACCTACAGTGAGATCCCCTGGTTAATGTTTCAGTTATGCAAGTACTTTTTAGCTCTCTTTCTCTTTTTTTACATGCTCGGCTGTGGGGAGCCCCAAAGTTGAAATACCCTACCAAACGGGCCAGATATATTACCCCCTACCAGTCCCGACAGGACATGGCCATTATAACCTGACATCCCATGGGGGGGGGGTGTTGCCTCACATGAGACTGGGAGACGCTCCCCACGAGGAAACTGTGTTCTAATAACTATATTTCAGCCTGGAGAGGCACCGGCTCACCTCCCCTCTTCTTCATGGACTGTATTGAATCTGAGGCCTGAACTCCTTCCCTCCCCACAGCCTATGGACCTATGCTTTCCCCGGGGGTGATGCAGCCCCAGGAGGGGACTGTTTGAGGTTTACAGTCTGAATTGTTTTTCTTCCTTTTCTAGAAGACTCCTCTATGCAAAGACTAATTTTATATATATATTTTTATTTTACCATTATCCGTCCTTCCTTATCTTTTATCTTCTCAAGAATGTGCCCCCGGCGTAGGCCGGGTGAAAGGATGTCGCTTCGTACTCTGCTCGATGGCGGCATCTCCCTCAGACTTGGTCCTCTGGGTGGACGTTCTCTGCTCCGAGCCCTCTGGTTTATGACCAAGTGGTCGTTGATCATGTTCAGTTTTTGGGATGAGACGCACCCTGGTTTGGGGGGAGGGATTTTGTTTTCAGTTGTTTTGTTGTTTTTTTGTTCACACACAGGTATGCACTATGCTATGTTATGAGGATAGGCATCACTACCTTTTTAGTTTCCGAATGCTTTACATTGTGTGGGGGGGACATGTACTGGGCCCTTCAGCTGAGGGATCCGAGTGCACCCCAGTGGCGGGGTAAATTCTCATGGAACATCCGGGGGATGAACTCACGCATTAAACGTTCCTTAGTGTTTAACTTCCTCAAGCGTTATAACCAGATATCTGCATATTGCAGGAGACTCACCTTATTGGCGGCAGGGTTTTAGGTCTCAAAAAACCGTGGGTTGGCCACTATTCTCACACCACCTTCTCCTCCCAGGGGGGTGAGTCTCCTAGTGCGCAAAAATTTGTCCTTCACGCTGCTGGACTTGCACTTGGATCCTGAGGTTAGATTTTTGGACCTGCACGCAGTTGTTGCTACGGTACCTATGGTGGTGGTGGGGGTTTATATACCATCGCTGCCGATACTGAAAATTTGTAGCAGGCTATGGCACAGATACTGTGATCATGGCGGGGGATTTTAACATGCCTCCCTGCCCTAATTTGGACAGGCTGACTCTAGATTCGGCTGTGGACTCCCCTTTTTCTAGGTGGATGTCCACGTTCGGTCTCACGGACGTCTGGCGATGGAAGAATCCCTCCCCAAGAGCATACACCTGCCAATTAGCCTCCTATAAGGCCATGTCTCGCATTGACCTGGTACTTGCCACCAGCTCGGTTCTCCTTAAGGTGCAAGAGGTTTCCCACCTACCTAGAGGTATTTCGGACCACTCCCCACTACTGCTTAAACTTAACATGAGGCCCGCTCCCACCGACTGTCTCTGGAGGCTATCCCGCTTTTGGGTCTCTGATGACCGTGTAGCCCCTGGGGCAGAGCTGGCTGTACAGGAGTTTTGGAATGCCAACCCACCTGCCACAACGCCTGCAGAGAGCTGGGAATGTTTTAAATATCATGTTAGGGAACACTATCAGTCAGCTATTGCCAGTACCCGGGGCCAGACTGGAGAGGCACTGCTCCAAGCTGAGGGTAGGGCCACTGCATTAGAGAGACAATATTCAGCAACAAGGGACGAGGCCCTTAGACTTGACCTAAAGTGTGCGGTGAGGGAGGTCTCTCTTCGTGTAACAGCCACCAAAAAACTACTGCTACATCAGGCCCAACGCATTTTCGAACAGGGTGAGCGGACTGGGAGGCTCCTAGCCTGGCTGTCCAAGATGCAGACGCTACTGACCTCAGTGGCCAATATTAAGGATGGCTCCGGTCAATGTCTGATCCCCAAGAAATAAATAATTGCTTTGCCTCATTTTATGAGGAACTATATGCGTCTAGGGCTCGACACTCAGTTGCGGAGCTGAGAGCATATGTAGAAGCTGTTGACCTGCCCTATCTTACAGGAGAGACATGTGAGAGACTTGATGCTCCGCTCACCCTCAAGGAAATACAAAATGCTATTCAATCGTTGCAATCGGGGAAGACGCCGGGTGACGACGGTTTCCCTGTAGAATTCTACAAGGCACATGTGGAAACCCTTGTCGCCAGACTGCTGGAGGTCCTTTCTGTATCCTTTGAGGCTGGCTCTCTACCGACTATGACCAGAGCCGTTATTGTGGTAATTCCCAAACCTGGCAAGGACCCAGAACTTTGCTCCTCGTACAGGCCCATATCGCTCCTTAACGTAGATGCAAAGGTCCTTGCCAAGGTTCTCGCAATACGACTTAACATGATCATCTTGTCCTTGGTCCACAGGGATCAGACTGGCTTTATGCCAGGCAAGGGCACCGATATTAATCTAAGAAGGTTGTTCACTGTCCTTGCGAGTCCAACTGTCATTGGGGAGGCCGCTGTTGTGGCCTCTCTGGACGCAGAGAAAGCCTTTGACTCGGTGGAGTGGGAATACCTGTGGCTAGTCCTAAGGAGATTTGGAATAGGGCCTAAGTTCATTAAATGGATACGGCTACTTTACTCCAACCCAACGGCCAGAATACGTTCCCACTCCACCGGGGCACCGGGCAGGGCTGCCCTCTGTCCCCGGCCTTATTTGCTCTGGCGATCGAACCACTGGCGATACTACTGAGGGCTGCGGCAGAGGTAAAGGGCATTTCATTCCCCCCTTGACTGAAAAAGTTTCCCTGTATGCGGACGACATGCTCTTGTACCTGCAAAACGACAAACACGCTTTTAGGGCTACCCTGACTGTTATTAACCAGTTTGGGGTGTTCTCTGGGATCAGGGTGAATTGGGAAAAAAAAAAAATAAATCGCTCCCGTTTGACCTGAAGGCCCCTCCACCATCACCAGACCCCCTTATCCCCCTTCAGCGAGTTACCCGCTTTAAATACTTAGGCTACTCACTTTTACTCAGCGATGTTCTGTGTGGAAAAACCTCCCCCTGACTCCTGTTGGAAGGGTGAACCTAATTACTAACCTTAACCTTAATTAATGACTTTCCTTCCTAAATTCCTCTATGTCTTTCGCCACACTCCGGTCCCTATCCCGAATTCCTTTTTTGTAAAATTAGACAAGGCTATCACCTCATTCATCTGGGCGGGGGCGACACCAAGAATTGCTAAACAGACATTACAATTGTCGCTTATGGAGGGGGGCCTCTCGTTACCCAACTTCAATAGGTACTACTGGTTACCGCGCGTTGGTGGTTTACTCAGGATAACACCTGGACCTAACCTGGAGGCTGCAATCCTGGGTTCATATTCAGAGCTCACCAATCTAGTATACAAAAGGGCCAAAAGTACAGCCCCCAGGTTACTACCTCCATGAAGACAACGATTGGGGTTTGGAGGCAGGTGATGACACAACTTACCAAAGCGAATACCGTCTCCCCACATACCCCACTATGGGGCAACCCCACAATGCCGCACCTCCAGTCTGTCCCGGATTCGCAGATCTGGGTCAGATACGAGGTCCGGACATAGCGCCACATTTATAGGGGTGGACGTCTCCTCTCATTTGCTGATCTGAAAAGCAAACACCACTTAGCCCCCTGGATGTTGTTCAGATACATGCAACTCAGGCATGTGGTGCACGCACAATTTCCCGAAGGGATAAACCTCGCTACCCACTCAGTTGAGTCTCTTCTGATGGCCTCAGAGATAAACGGAGGATAATGTGCGGTCTATCTCAGACTTGCGTGTAAAGCTACATCTAGAATGAATACAATATTTAACAGGTGGATGGCAGACATCCCTGACCTCACTGAGGACTGGTCGGAGGGTCTACAACAATGCATTCCCCTTATGATCTCGGCGCGAGACAGGTTCGTGCAGCTGAAGTTCCTCCACAGAGCGTACTATACTCCCCAGAGGTTGGCTTCCATCTACCCGGGAGCTGACGATCAGTGCCCCAAATGCAGACAGTCGGTGGGATCCTTCTTTCATGTTGTGTGGGCATGTCCTGTCCTCCAAACCTATTGGAGTGCAGTGGTGAGAGACATAAATGGTGTGACGGGACTACACCTGGAAGTAGACCCAATGATATTCTTGCTTGGCATAACGGATAACTTGGCCACTTCCAAACACACCAAACTGTTTGTATTTTACAGCCTATTATGCCAGGAAAGAAATCCTGTTCAAGTGGAAACTAGCAGACCACCCTACGGTGAAGGCGTGGAGGGCCCAGGTAAATGCTATACTACCCCTATATAAACTTACTTACATGGGCAGGAACTGCCCACACAAGTTTGACAGAATCTGGGCAGCCTGGGTCGAGGCTAAACACCTCACAGTTTAGGCCCCTCTGCCGCTCTCCCTATGAGACTCCAGCGAGCGAACAATGGTGATACAGCTCTCCCATCGCAAGGCGAAGGTCCCAGAACAGTGATGACATTTGCACGGGTCTCAGGTGGCCCTTAGTGGTGCCCCCATGATTTTTTTTTTTTATTATTATTTATTTTTTATTTTATACTTACCTGGTCCCTCCTCGCTCTCCCCTCACCTCCCTGTCTCCCCCCCTCTCCCCCCCCCCCCCCCATGTCCCCTATGTCCCCTAACCTCTCCCCCCCATGCCCCCCCCCCCTCCCATCCCTCCTCCAACCCCCTCCTTTCTTTTCGTCCTCCTGACTGATTCTGAACCTTGGAACCCAAATTGAACAACCTTATTCAATAAGTGCGTGGCTTCGGATGAAGCCCGCAGTCTAGTGCAGATACTCCCATGATTATATAAAGTATGCAATAATTGTTGACTTCCTTGTGTTATCTCCTTGTTCAAGAACTACAATCCTCCTCGTATGTATAAATTGCATTGCAGGATTTCTCTATGTATTTCTACCATTTATATATGCCTGTTATTTTCACGTAACATGTTATTACTTAATAAACATTAGCTGTGTTAAAAAATCCTTCCTTAATAGGAGCTGGATAGTGCCCCGAGTGTCAATATTACACTGCTGTATGGGATAACCTAGTCGTGCTGCTTGCCCATCCCCTTCTGCTCTCTCCAACATTCGCAGACCTCATACTATTATTCTCACAATGCAGAGTTCTGAACATGGAGGAGTGGATGTATGACAGGATCTACACCGCTTGTTCACATAGCAGTTTTTTTCTTTTTTACACAATAGTCATACATTTATCTACGATAATGAAATTACTGTTGCCATAGAATTATTGCAGTGCCAAATATGAATAGTGATTTCCTAACCTTTGCACAACATGTAGGGGCCAGAAAAATCTTTTGTAGGTCTTGGACGAATTTTGAGCCATGCCTTCTTTTCAGCGTTTTTCATCCGTCCTAGTAAAATATCTTTCTTGCACTTGTGGTCCAATTTCTCCCTGTGTGTAAAGTCCAGAGCTTTGATCCCTAAAAAGAGAAATTTAAGAATGAAAAATATGAAGCAAGAAGACATACAAATACATCAACCAGGTCTAGCAAAAGCTTATTTTGTTAATGATTCAAAAACTTTACAATCTTTTTTGAAACAGTAAAAAAAAAAAAAAAAAAAAAAAAAAAAAAACACTTACCTGTAAAACCCTTTTCTTCGAGTACATCATGGGACACAGAGTCAGGCTAATATTCATTACCTACTGGGACTTCCCAGAGCAAGAGCCTTGAGGGGAGGGAGACACCCTGCCAAACAATAGCCATCAGAACTTATACGGCAGCCCGCAGTACACTGCGGCCGAAAATCGAATCCTCAGCCGCTCGAACATCCACTTGATAAAATTTTGTGAACGCATGCACTAAAGACCAGGTGGCAGCCTTACAAATCTGAGCCACAGATACCTGATGGCAAAAAGCCCAGGAGGTCCTACACCCCTGGTAGAATGAGCTCTCACCCTAAAGGGAGGAGCTTTACGTTTCAGACAGTAGGCCTGAATGACCAATTGACAGACCCAATTGGAAATGGAAGCTGGGGCAGGCATTCTTGGGTCCTTTTTTTTTTTAACCAAAAGTCTGATCATCAGATCTCCGCAGATCTAGACAAATAAACCTTGACTGCCTGGACAACGTCCAAAGAATGCAGTTGTCTCTGCCGAACAAGGCAGAGAGCAAAAAGGCGGCAAAATTTCCTGATTTAAATGAAAGGCCGACACCACTTTTGGCAAAAAGCATGGAACAGGTTGTAACACGACCGTCATGGTGAAGGATTAAGTACAATTTCCTGCATGAAAGGGCCGCCAACTCCGACGCCCTTTTTAGCCGAGGTGATAGCCATCAGGAAGGTTGGCTTGCGTGACAGCAAGTCTAATGGAATTTCCTTAAGAGGTTCAATTGGTTGTTTCTGTAACACAGACAGCACCAAGTTCAAGTCCGATAGGTGACCTAATGGGGGGAAGCAAGCAAGTTGCCCCTTGCATAAAGGTTTAGATCAGTGAATGGGAGGTTAAAGGCCTTTGAAAGAATACTGATAGGGCTGAAACTTGACCTCTGATTGTACTCCAAGCCAATTTTATTTTCACAACCGACTGTAGAAAAGAGAATTCTCCAACACATTTCCAAGAATGATATTTTCTGGCTTCACACCAAGCAATATAATTCTTCCAGACCTTATGATAAATCTTCCTAGTGATAGCTTTTCTAGCATTCACTAGAGTAGACACCACTGGTTCTGAGATGCCACGGTCCTTTAACACTCTGGCTTGAATAGCCATGCCATTAAATTTAGAGACTGTAAATTGGGGTGGAATATAGGACCTTGAGACAGTAGATAGGGGCGACGTGGAAGCGCCCACGACCTGTCTATTGTCAGTCTCACAATCTCCGGAACCAGGGCCTTCTGGGCCAGGCTGGTGCCACCAGAATGACTGGTCTCTCCGAATCCTGCGGAACAAATGTGGAAGGAGAGGGATCGGAGGGAAAGCATAAACCAGGGAATACTGGCTCCATCTCCATCCATCTCCAAATGCATCTGCTGCAATTGCCAGAGGATCTCTTGTTCGAGACACAAACTGCTGTAACTTGTTGTCGAACCTGGATGCCAGTAGGTCGACCTCTGGCAATCCCCAACGTTGGCAAGTTTCCTGGAAAACCTCTGGGTGTAGGGACCAATCCCCCGGGCAGATCTGCTGGCGGCTGATATTATCTGCCTTCCAGTTCTCTACTCCCGGGATATGGATTGCCGATATTATTGGCACATGGCCCTCTGCCCAGGCTAGTATGTAGTTCACCTCCTTCAGAGCTGAACAATTCCTGGTACTGCCTTGGTGGTTTATATAGGCCACTGCCGTGGCATTGTCGGACTGAACCCTGATGGGGCAGTCCTGAAGCTTCACCCTCCAGGATCATAGGGCCAGACGTACTGCCCGTAATTCTAGGACGTCGATGGGCAAAATCTGCTTTGTCCCTGGCCATTTCCCCATGTGAGCCCATCAAGGGTCGCTCCCCAGCCTGAGTGACTGGCATCTGTAGTCTACCAAGTTTCCGGGAGAAAATATTTTCCCTTTTTCAGGTTCTGATCCTGCAACCACCAGTTTAGGCTTAAGCATGCCTGAGGAGATAAGCACATTTGATAACCAGGGCTTTTCTTCCAAGCCAATAAGATGTCTTGTTGTATAGGCCTGGAATGGAACTGGGCATAGGGCACTGCCTCGATTGAGGACACCATCCTTCCTAGAAGACTCATACAGAGCCGAATGGAGGGTTGTCTGGTGTCCTTACGGGTGGCAAGAATACTTTTGCTTGGACCGTGTTTAGATTTAGACCTAAATATTTTAGACTTTGAGCTGGTCTCAAGGCTGACTTTTCAGTATTTATGATCCAGCCTAAGCTTTTCAAACACCTCACTGTGTATATTATGATCTGTTCTAGAGCCTGTACTAAGTGATCTGAGCAGGTGGTCATCCAGATACCCGAGCACCCGGATCCCTTGGGCCCTTAAAAGACCCAGTACTGGTGCTAGGACCTTTGTGAACACCCAGGGAGCTGTAGCAAGCCCGAAGGGTAGAGCCACAGACTGAAAATTACGTTCCTCTACTGCAAAACGTAGGAACCTCTGATGAGGCTGGAAGATAGGTACGTGTAAGTACGCGTTCTTTATATCAATGGAGGCTAAAAAGTCTCCTCTCTGGAGTGAGGTTACTACTGAGCGGACAGACTCCATCCTCAAGGATTGTATCAATAGATACTAGTTCAGGGACCTTGGGTCCCAAATGGGCCCTATGTACCAGTTTGGTTTCTGAACCAAAAACAGGTTTGAGTAAAACCCTGTGCCCCTTTCGGATACTGGAACCTCTACAATCACTCCTTGATGCACTAGATGTAGTGCCTGAAGCAATACGTTTCTCTTTTTGGAGGGAACGTTGGATCTTAGAAACCTCTCAAGGGGCACCCTCCCGTAACTCCAGCTTGAAACCGCAAGATATAATTGAGGTGACCCACTCGTCCTGAATTGTTGTTTTCCAAAGTGCAGCAGCCTTCCCCCCACCCGATGGAGTGGGGGCGTCCCCTCAAAAGGAGGGCTTGGTGCTGAGTTTAGAAGAATTTTGGACCCAGGGCCTTTTCTGGCCCTGGCCTTGCCCCTGGCAACCTGTTAGCGACAGAACTGCCCTGACACAGGCATTTGAGGAAGCAGGCCCTGGGTTTTAAAGCGAGGGATGTTTGGTGCTTTTTTTTCACAGGAAGTAGAGAACGCTTCCCTCTGGAAATCTTTTGGATTGGTCCAAGCAATCACAGAATAAACGTTCCCTATGAAACGGGAAACCTGACAATAACTTTTTACAAGGAAGCTCGGCTGACCAGTTCTTCAGCCATAAAAGTCTGCGCATATGTACAGACAAGAGAGCCAGACGAGAAACCTGCTGTATTGAATCCTTTAAAGCATCAACAGCAAAACACAGCGCTCGAGGAATATCCATCTTACTTTCAGGCAGATCATCCTCCTGGTTAGGCCTAGATGGCCATTTGACTTGATCCTTTACGAACTGGCAAATACCAATTGCTGCAACAGCTGGCTGAATGGCTGAACTGGCCAAAGAAAAAGGAAGCTTTTAATAACAACTCTAGTTTCTTGTCAACAGGGTCTTTCAAGCCCTGTGCGTTATCTACCAGACAAGTTAAGTTCTTGTTTAAGGAAGAGACTGCTGCATCTACGACTGGCATGCTCCATTTAACAAACTTTTCATCCATGGGATATAAAAGGGAAAACATTTTAGGAGCCAAAAAAGTCCTGTCAAAAGTCCTACACCCCCTGTTCTAACAGGGGGTGTAGCGGGAAAGTCTGTGCGACCTGAAAAGGTCTCAGAGATCCCAAAGAGGACCAGGGGGGCTCAGTCACCTCTGCAAGAGGCAACTTACAGGCAGAACAAACAATTTTAGTCAGAGTCAGGATCAAAAACCTCTGCAACTGAGAGGCAGACATCGAATGGATATCTTCTTGGTCAGATTGCTCGGAAGCAGACTCATCTGCCAGGCACTCCACCGAATCCTGAGCTTTAAGCTCTTCCCCATCCTCAACCCATACCTGCTCTGGACGAGGCGACTCCAGGGAGGAGAATCTGTCATGCTTCCTGCCACCCTGTGGGGTGGAGACAATCATTCCGGCAATCCTGTGCTCTAACCTAGGCTAGGGCTGAGGACAGCTCATCCTTAGTGATAAAGGGTGAAGCAGCAGCATTGAATGTAGGCACAATACCAGATAGGCGCAGCGGCTCAGATTGCCCGGGAGACTATGGTCTTTCAGGGGATACGACTAGGTTCATCAGGAACTACTGATGACGTAGGTGTGCCCTTCCTTGCGGCGTTAGTCCCACTCCTCTTTTTGGAAGACATTCAATGCCGCAAACAAAGAGTACTTGGGTGTAGTTAAAACACCTCAAAAAGGGAGACCCTTTAATAGGGATCACAAAGCCCCTATGCAACAATCCTGCTAAGCACCTTTAGCCTGCCAAGCAACACCTGGTGACCTGGGTAAGGCGAAATGAACCACAACAATTGTCTGTTCAGAGCCTGCTCTGTGTCCCACAGCTGCCTTCTGGAAGCACCACATGCTTGGCATACACAGCTTAAATAAGCTGGGTGTGCGCCAGAACATTCTATGCGTGTGCGCAGTCCCGGCGAGTGGGGACTGTACATTTCTACTGTATGTTCTATTATACTGAAAACAAACTTCTCTTTTTACTAGACATAAAACAGTTCTGCCTTCGCTTAAGCCCCTGAGGAAGGAAATTAATACTGTTATCCTTATCCCCCTGTTTTTCCGAAACATTTTGGGTATTTGTCCAATCACATCACATCACCTGCATGACACTTCTAGAGTCTATATGTGATCCAACAAAACAAGCAACTGTATATGTAATACATATCCTATGTTTTTAGGAACATCTAAATATGTACTTTGTAAATTCTATTTTGTAATAAAATTGGTTATACTTTTATATACTCTGATATTTTCTTGTTCACCCCTTACTCCTACCCGTACAATCCCCTTGAGGGCATTCTTTTTCCAATTAAGACAGGAAGTCTCAGCTTTAACCTCGAACACAGTGCGGTATGCTGTATGTAGCCTCAGCTACATATCGTTTAGGCCCCTTTCACACTGGGGCGGTGATCCGCGGTGACGGTAAAGCAGCGCTATATTTAGCGCTGCTTTACCGTAGTTTTCACCGCGGTTTTCGGCCGCTCGCGGTGCGGTTTTACCCCCCGCGAGCGGCCGAAAAAGGGTTAAACACCCCCCGCAGAGCGCCGCCGTAGCCGCGGTATTGCCGCGGTCTCCCATTGTAATCAATGGGAAGGAGCGGTATAGGTTGATATGTTCACCGCTCCTATCCCGCTCCAAAGATGCTGCTAGCAGGACTTTTTTTGTCATCCTGCTAGCGCACCGCTCCAGTGTGAAAGCCCGCCGGCTTTCACACTGGAGTGAATGGGGCAGGATTTTTTCATGCGGTGAACAGGCGCTATTTTTAGCGCTGCACCGCATGAAAAACGCCCCAGTGTGAAAGGGGCCTAATATATAGTACATCCAGCGGCCTCACATGTTCGTGAGGGACATAGTTCATTGGCCCAAATGAACTGTGCAAAGTATCAAAAGCTAGAGTTCAGCTTGAAGTAATAGTTGAGTCTGCTGCTAGGGCTGCTGACATCACATCCAAGATGGTGGCATCCAGCAGTAGCCTCAAGGATTTTGAAGGTCTACACAAAAGGAGGCTTTTAAGGGTAAACAAAATGCATAAAACATGTTAAAAACTCATATAATCTTATGGGAAGTTAGTGTAATAATGTAGTTTTAACCCCCCCCCCCCCCCCCCCACTAAACCTTTTATGGAAGAATAAAAAGATCATGGTTGCTATGGGCAAAAGTCTTGTTCTTCCAGACAACTTTATATAGCTTGCTGTTCTTTTTAACATAGGTAAGCATACAGTAATGCCCATAAATAACGTAAGTTTTACCTATTCTCACAAAACATTGTTGACAGCCTTGCTTAAATTCATAAGTTTGCATCAGTGGGCTAACCGGCATGGCTGGTGTAAGAACAGCAGGATCAATCTTCGGTATAAAACCAAGGTTTACAGCGTTTCCGCCATTCTGTTAAGAAAAAAAAAAAAAAACATCACAGCAAAAACTAACATGGTTTCTGTTTACACACAGATAAAAAAAAATAAAAAATCAGTTGTACAATAATTAAAATGGAATCAATATTGAGAAAGCTGTAAGACCATCTCTCTGCTGGCCTTATGAAGCCATTTCAGTCACTGAAGTTTCGTTTTAACCACTTACAGATAAAAGTGGTCTCTGCAGCGGATTCGCAGTGAGATCACTTATCAGTGGCGGGAGAGGCCCTCCGCCACTTACCGGAGCCGCCGGCAGAGGCGGAGGTGATTGCATTCGTTCCAGTGTGTGGTATGGAGCTGAGTGAGGTGAATATGGCCCCCACTCATCTCCATACCATTGCAGAGAGGAAGTAACGTCAAAACGTCAATTCCGCCCATAGCTCTTAATCGCCGCACACAGATATACGTCGTCAGAATGGTACAGGCAGGCAAATGTGCTCGCTCTCTGGTGGCGCTGGGCAGCAGCTTGGCTCTGGCTCTCTGGTGGCGCTGGGCCGCAGCGTGGCTCTGGCTCTCTGGTGGCGCTGGGCCGCAGCGTGGCTCTCGCTCTCTGGTGGCGCTGGGCCGCAGCGTGGCTCTCGCTCTCTGGTGGCGCTGGGCCGCAGCATGGCTCTCGCTCTCTGGTTGCGCTGGGCCGCAGCGTGGCTCTCGCTCTCTGGTGGCGCTGGGCCGCAGCGTGGCTCTCGCTCTCTGGTGGCGCTGGGCCGCAGCGTGGCTCTCGCTCTCTGGTGGCGCTGGGCCGCAGCATTGATCTCACTCTGGTGGTTCGGGTACAGCATGGCTCTGTATTCCCCCAGCACAGTCCTCTTTTTCCTGTAGCAGTCACTCAGCTTCTTCCTGGGTTCCAGGCTCTCAATCTTCCCCCAGAAGACTGCCTGTGGACAACAATGGGGCTGCCAAGCTTCCGGGACTACATGTCCCCTCCTCCGTCTGATGTACTGGTGGCCTATCTCATTTCTTGTGACCCGAACAAGCCAGGAAAGAACAAATAAACCCCAAATTACCCCTTTTTTAAAAGTAGACATTCCAAGTTATTTAGTAGGAGGCATGGTGAGCTTTTTGATGTCATTTTTTCCCATAATTCTTTGCAAAATGAAGATTTTTTTCCCCCCACAAAATTGTCATTGTAATAGGTTATTTCTCTCACATGGAATGTGTATACCACAAATGACACCCCAAAATTACATTCTGCAACTCCTCCTGAGTATTACGATACCCCATGTGTGTGACTTTCACAGCCTGGCCACTTAGAGAGTCCCAACATGCAGGGAGAGCCATCACATGTTTTAGGAGTATAAATTACACGTCTAACTTGTTGACTACCTATTACACTTTTGAAGGCCCTGGAGCACCAGGACAATGACATGTGACACTGACGTGGCACTGATGACAGATGCCACTAATACGGGGCACTGATGACACGTGACACTGATGAAAGATGGCACTAATATGTGGCACTGATGACAGATGGCACTTATACGTGGCACTGATATCATGTGGCACTGATGACACGTGACACTGATGACAGATGGCACTTATAGATGGCAGCGGGGACAGATGGCACTTTATTTATTTTTTATTTTGATTTTTTTTAAACTTACGGCCGCTGCAGCCGTTCATCTCTCCCTCCTCACATGCTGTCTCTGTGAGGGAGAGCGGCGCTGAGAGATGATCTCATATGTTTACATATGAGATCATTTCTCATTGGACACGCCGATCACGCTGTAAACGGCCACTGTGATTGGCCATTTACAGCGATCTGTGACTAAATCAGGGATATGCAATTAGCGGACCTCCAGCTGTTGCAGAACTACAAGTCCCATGAGGCATAGCAAGACTGACACCCACAAGCATGACACCCAGAGGCAGAGGCATGATGGGACTTGTAGTTTTGCAACAGCTGAAGGTCCGCTAATTGCATAACCCTGCTATAAATTGGGAAAAAAAATTGTGTAAATAGAAGTGGGATTCCATGTGACAGCAATGTAGAGGTGAGGACACAGACAATAGAACCACCAATGGTTAGTGAGGAGGCTTACCAGAGTGCTAAACGATTAAAATTGAAGTTTGCGGGTAACGCAATGACATCAACAGGGCTCATCCCTGCACGTTTCATCTAAAGAGACATCATCAACCCCAGATGATGTCTCTTTAGACTAAAACGTGGCAGGACGAGCCCTGCTGATGTCATTGCGTTACCCATAAACTTCAATTTTAAGTGCTTGATCCACTTTCTAAATGTGAATGTTTCCAATTTTCTTTTAATAAATTTTATGTTTATACGGATTCACACTGTGGAGTATTTTCTTTTTTGGTCATGCATTTTTTAACTCGAGAGGATTTGCGCTTCTTGGTGACATCTCTTGACCAACTGGATTGCCTTATAACTTGATTTGGAACGCAGAAGTGGAGGTCCCATATTTTGGTGGTTGCACCATAAGCCTTGTTGACTCACTAAGCATATGCCCATTTGAGTCCTCACTCCGGTAAGCCTCCTCACTAACCGGTGGTGGTTCTATTGTCTGTGTCCTCACCTCAACATGTCACGCGGAATCCCACTTCTATTTACACAATTTGTTTTCACCATTTAAAGACTGCTATATTTATGTTTTAAAACAACTTTTGTACGATGGCACATGGACTTTAGTTTGGGTGTGAATTTCACATCTCATTTTCATTATTAGTTTTGTGGTCATTGCACAGTGTACATTAGTTTGAATACATATGTATTTCCATGTTTTGAGCGCTGCACATAATTTCACTTTTTACTTATTCCTTGATTTACACTTGTCTTAGTGTTGTGCTGGCAAATTTCCACAATTGCCCATTTAAATTACTTCCTGAAACGTTGAGATCCAAGCTCATGGGATTGAAGATCTGCACGAAAACTCATTTCTTAGGGGGGACGCCAAAAGAAAAAAAAAAAAAGAAGGGCGGCGATGGAAAAATAAAAAGGGGGGCATAACTTATGTAGGAGGATGCGTTTCATTTCTATGTATAACTTGAGACCAGTCACTTCCATGTAAGACTACAACCTTTTTAACCACTTCCCGACCGCCCCATGTAGATATACGTCAACAGAATGGCACGTACAGGCAAAACCACGTACCTGTACGTGCCATTCCTCAGGCGGTTGGGGTGTCCGATCGGAACCCCCTCCGCCGGCGGGGACGGTCGGGATCGCTTCAGGAGCGATCCGGCACGAGGGGACGGCCAGTGGTTTCTGGCCACCCCCTCGCGATCGCTCCTGGCGAATCAGATGCTTCCCCTTCCTGTGTAATTGTAAACACAGGCAAGGGGAAGTGATGTCACGCTCCTCGTGCCGGTCTTTCTGACCGGGACGCCGAGCCGTGAAGACATCAGGTTAGTGCACCAACACTACACTGACACCAGGCACACATAGGCACATATTCCACCCCCCCTGTCACCCCCCAGATCACCCCCTGCCCCCCCAGTCACAGTGTCACTGATTGCAGTGATCATTTATTTACTGATCACTGCATTTAGTGTCAGTTGTGACTGCAATAACTGCCAGGGCAGTTAGTTTTAGGCTCCTTTAGGTCTAAGGTAGCCCCCTACCCCCCCCCCCCCCCCCCATAAAGGTTTAACCCCTTGATTGCCCCCTAGGTAACCCTTTCACCCCCTTTTGCCAGTGTCACTAAGCGATCGTTTTTCTGATCGCTGCATTAGTGTCACTGGTGCCGCTAGGTAGCCAGTTTTTTTGTTTAGGTTAACCGCCAGGTTTATATAGGTTCATAAATAGGTTTATAGGTCAGGTACCCCCATATTACAACCTAAATAAAGGTTTTAACCCCTTGATTGCCCCTAGAGTTAACTCTTTCACCAGTGATCACCGTATAAGTGTCACTGGTGACGCTGGTTAGCCAGTTAGTTATTTAGGTTCTCCGTCAGGTTTTTATATAGCGTCAGGTACCCCCATATATTACCTAATAAAGGTTTTTTTTTTTTAATCAAGAATAAAGTTTATTGAGCATAAAATTCCGAATGGCACAAAACAAATAAAATTTAAAACGTTAGGTGCAACATGCACCTATAAACAACAAAATGTTAACAGATCATTCTTATCATGTACATTCACTGTTGCTATCACATGGCATTTGTATAACATCAGTACTGGTTAATATGGTGTTCTGGTACAGTCTTATCCTATTCTGACAACAGATGCATGATTCAGTGGGAGTTCCTCGCAGCAACATCCCTTGTAGGGGGTTTTTAAGATAGTCACTCCGTGCAGGTATGCGAGCTTTCAATCCACCTGTCCCAAATTTTCTGGTATTTGTCTGGGCAGCCCCGGTGTAAGTATAAAACTTTTTTATAAGGTAGGGTGAGGTTTACAGCCCTCTTCCATTGCTGGATAGTGGGCGCTGTAGGTCTGAGCCAGAGTTGGGCAATTTGCATCCTGGCTGTAAATAGTGTTTCTTGCAGAAATGTGGCGAGGTATTTCTCCTCCTCAGGGAGGGGGAGAAGGCCAAGAATGCACTGACGGGGGCAGAGTGTCAAGGGGGAACCCATGTGGTCATGCAGGAATTTAATGATCTGCGCCCAGTATTGCTGGATGGGTGGGCAAGTCCACATGAGGTGGTGAAAGGTACAGTCCATGGCACCACATCTGGGGCACGAAGGGTCTGTGTCGGGCTTGTATTTGGCTTGTCTGGTCGGCGTGATATACGTTTTGTGGAGTATGTAGAGGTGGGTGAGTCTGTCCGAGAGTTTAGGTGAAACCTTCCTTGGTGTCTCTAATATTTCTCCCCATTGTTCGTCATCAATGTCTCCTATGTCCCTCTCCCATTTGGCTTTCAGCTTGTAGGCGTGGGATGTAGCCCCGGGGGTAAGGAGAAGTGAGTATAGGTAAGAGATCAGTTTTTTGGGGTCGTCCCCCAGTAGCACTCTTGTGATAGGCAGGGACTCTAGGCGGGGTGGAGAGCTTCCCAACTGGGTCTGCACTGCATGGCGAACCTGCAAATAGCGGAAAAAAGTGTGGTTGGGGAGGTCGAATTCCTCCTTGAGGTCTTGAAATGTCTTAAGGGTACGGTCAGTACAAAGTTGAGAAAGGTAGAGTATCCTTTTGGTTATCCAAATTTTATGGTCTGGGATGTTCAATAGTTCTGGTAGTCTAGGGTTCTCCCAAAGTGGTGTATGAGCATGAATGGGTGGGGCCTCCAGGATATTCAGTGCTTTGTGCCATATTCCGCCATGGTGAGCCAGCATGCCCCGTCTATCTCCCAATCGCAATAGTCCTTGGTGGGTACAGAAAATGATTTGAAAGGGGTGAGCTACAACGTCCGTGGCAGCTAGGCACACCAGGGCGGAGTATCTAAGCCTGTCGTGTTTGTCCAGGTAGTAAAAGTGTGAGAGCTGAGAGGCGAGATAGTATAGCATCAAGTCTGGTAGGGCAGTGCCGCCCAGATGAACCGGACATTTGAGGGTCCGCCAGGCCAATTTGTGTCTGGAGGAGCCCCAAATAAAGGTATTCAAAATTGATTCCATATTTTGGAACAGGCGCGCCGGGATTTGGAGTGGGGCATGCCAGAAAAGGTAGAGCAGTTTAGGGAGCAGAATCATTTTCACCAAGCTGAGTCTGCCCATGACTCCGAGGGGAAGCCTGGACCAGACCTGAGTCCTGCTTTTCAGCAGTCCAAAGAGAGGGTCAATGTTTAGACTGATGTAATCCGTCAGGGATCGAGAGCATTGCACCCCCAAATATTTAATCTGTGCGGTGCGTATAAGGGGTAGGGAGATTTCTTCCTTGGTCGGGGCCGTAGTGTCTATTGGTAGGATTTGGGACTTGGACCAGTTAATCTGTAGCCCAGAGAAGGACCCGAACTCGCTGATGAGGTGAAGGGCTGCCGTAAGTGAGGGGCCTGCATCTTCTAAATATAGTAACATGTCATCGGCATATAAGCTGAGGACTTCTGTCACCGGACCCTTGCGTAATCCGTGAATATTTGGGTGAGCTCTAATGGCTATGGCGAGCGGTTCCACCGCCAGTGCATAGAGCATGGGTGAGATTGGGCACCCCTGTCGAGTCCCTCGGGTCAGGGGGAAGGAGGAGGATACTTGGCCATGGATTCTTGCAGTGGGGGCTTGGTATAGGAGTTGGAGCCATTTTATAAACTTTGGGCCGAATCTAAATCTCGTCAGGCACTCCCATAGGTATCCCCACTCCACCGAATCGAACGCCTTGGCGGCGTCGAGGCTAACCACAACCCTCGTCCCAACGTTATCGTGGGTGGCCTGGAGATTCATGAACAGCCTTCTAAGATTGAAGGCAGTGTTCTTGTTAGGCATGAAGCCCGTTTGGTCGGGGTGGATAAGGCTGGATATTACTTTGTTCAACCTGAGGGCAAGTACTTTGGCTACAATTTTTATGTCTAATTGTATCAGGGATATGGGGCAGTATGACTCTGGGTATAAGGGGTCCTTGCCGGGCTTCGGGATCAGGACAACCAGGGCTTCCTTCATTGTGTGTGGTAGGGTGCTAGTCTCAAAGATGTGTTTATAGAGAGCGGCTAGTTTGGGAACGAGGGTCTCACGGAATTGGGTGTAGAACTCCAGTGGGAGGCCATCGGAGCCCGGGGCTTTGGACGGTGACAGGTTTGCTATACCGTCAGCTATACATTCTTCCGTGATAGGGGCGTCTAGGATTTCTATTTGAGGGTCCGTGAGGGTGGGGAAGTCAATATTCTGCAAAAGATCTTGAAGATCATTCAGTGGTCGGCTAGAGGTCGAGGTGTACAGGTTGGCATAGAAGCGTCGGAACTCTTGGGCCACCTCAGTGGGGTCTGTCAGGATGGATCCGTCACTCGTCGTCAGTTGCACCACTACTGGGGGGCTGTGGTCTAAGTGGGCCATATATGCCAAGAGCTTTCCTGCCCTCTCACCATGCTCGTACGTCCTTTGTTTGCTGAAGAAGATACCTTTTTTAGCCTTTTCAAAGTGTAGGTTGTCCGTGAGTCTGGACTGTAGGCGCAATTTAGCTGAGTTTGAGGCCGTTGGATTAGCCAGAAAAACCTGCTCTAGCGAATCCAACGCCTCCTCCGCTTGCTGCAAGGCAAATTTCGAGGAATTTTTGTGTCTGTTTATGCGATTGGTGAGGATCGCACGAGCATGTATCTTGAAGGTCTCCCATATCGTTCCCATTGGGGCCGTGTTGGCGTTTGTCCAAAAGAAGTGGGCCCACTCGAGCTCAACGGTCTCCAGGTCAGTGAGTACCGTGAGCCAGAAGGGGTTCAGTTTCCAGGGTCGGGCTGGGATAGTGGATGGCAAGCGAAGCTTGACCCAGTATGGCGAATGGTCCGATAGGACCCTAGTGCTGAACCCTGCGTCTAGTAAATGAGGCGTGAGGGTGGAGGATAGAAGGATCATATCTATACGTGACATAGCTGTCTGGGAGGGAGTGAAGCATGAGTATGCCAGTTTGTGGGGGTTTTTCTGCCTCCATGTGTCGGTCATAGCGAATTCCGCTAGGAACCTGCCAAACCTGGTTAGTGTGGGCTGAGTCGGCGGGGCAGAGTCACCGTGGAGTCTGTCCAGGTGGGAGTCAATGACAGCGTTAAAGTCCCCCAGCCAGACAGCCGGCACTGTGGGGTGTTGTGTCAAAGTTTATGCCCTCCTGTAGGGCTGCAAATTGAAAGGGTGGAGGAACATAAAATGCCATTATCAGAAGCTCAAGTCCCCCCACAGTAGCGTGCAGAAATAGGAACCTGCCCTGTTGGTCCGCGCGTAGCGTGTGTAGTTGGAACAGTACAGTTTTAGCAATGAGGATGGCGACTCCCCTAGAGTTGTTTGTATGAGGGGCTTGGTACAGCCACCCCACCCACGGTTTCTTTAGGGACATCTGTAGCTGGCCGGTCATGTGAGTCTCCACCAGTACGGAGATGTCCGCCCGCATTTGCTTGAGGTGAGAGAGGACCGCCAGCCGTTTAGGCCTAGCCCTCACCCCCCTCACATTCCATGTAATCAATTTAAGAGCCGCCATCCCATCGCTTCCAGCATATATAGTGCAGGATAGGTTATTGTACACTCTATCAACATAGTTAGTTGTGGTAAGAGGTCGAGACAGTATACTCTCCCCGTCCGCCGGTCCGGAGAGGGGACGCCCGCAGAATTTCCACAGCGACCCCCTCCGGAGGGCGGACAGAAGGGCACGAGGGCCCCCACACATAAAAGTAGTAGTTGTTCAGTACCAATTGTCAGGTGATGCAGTATAACAGATCTGTAGCACAGTAAACTCATAAAAACATATATAAGCATGTAAACAGAAAAACAAAAAAGAGAAAAAAGGACAAAACAATAACAGCTTGTAGCTGTAGGGTGTATGAGAACTTCGCCTACTCTGGACCAGCTTGGCGCAAACAACTCAAAGCAGCCCTCCACAGCAGTGGGGGCTGAGGCTGGCCAGGGAAACATATCTTGTGGATAAGATGAGAAGCATAGTTGCTTGCATGAAGCAAAAGAGGGATCTGGTGGTGAAGAATCCAGTGCATTCTCAGGTGGCTTTGGGGGCGACCAAATGTTAACTGAGCTGCACAGTAATGCTAGTGGAGCTAGCATTCAAGGACCACAATGGGGGAAGGGTGGTCCGGGAGCGTGGCTGCACAAAAAGTTAAGTAGGTCTGTAGGGGCAAGAAATGCTGGCAGTTGTGCGGTCCGGTGGGTAAGTGCCAGCGGCCCGCCTCAGGGTAATAAGTCATGGGAAGACAATCACAGGGGTGCCGTGCCAGGCGGCTTTGGGGGATCAGGTAGGGGGCAAATAATTTCAGGGCCTACTCACGGTTCCGTTTAAAGGTACTGGACGAGGTCCGACTCTGGAGTTGTAGGGCAGAAGTGTACTTCTATGATGGCGCCTGGGGATCCCCAGCTCGCTGTTCCAGCCACGCCAGCACTGCCGCCGGGTCTTCAAAAAAGTGAGCTTTACCATCCCGTGTGACTCGCAGCTTTGCGGGGAACAGCATGGCGTAGGGAAGATGTTGATTCCGGAGCTGCCGCTTGGCCTCTGAAAACCGGGCTCTCTTCTTCTGGACCTCGGCGGAGAAATCCGGGAAGACTGCGATGTGTTTGTCTCCGAAGGGTATGTTGCCCTTCTCGCGGGTGAGGCGGAGGATCGTGTCTCGGTCCCGGTAGTTAAGCAGCTTTGCGATGAATGTGCGTGGTGGGGCTCCAGGTGGCGGTGGTCTTGAGGCTAGGCGGTGTGCACGTTCTACCACGAAGGTGGAGGAGAAGGCCTCCCTTCCAAAATTAGTTACAAGCAGGCGCTCAAGGAAAGTGGGGGGGTCGGCACCCTCCGACCGCTCAGGCAGTCCTACAAAACGGAGATTACACCTGCGGAGCCTGTTTTCCATGTCGTCCTGCTTGCTCAGGACGACATTCAGTTGATGTTGCAGCTGCTCCGTTGTAATCTGCAGTGGGTGGATGTCATCCTCTGTCTGCCCGATCCTGCGTTCTGTCTCGGTGACTCTATCGCGCAATTTGTGCATATCCTGGCGGATAAGGGAGATGTCAACCTTGACCTCCTCAATTCTGGTGGTGAGGGTGGTTTGGCAGAGGGAAACAGCCTCGAGGATACGGGCTGTGTCTCCAGTTGGCGGGGCCTCCTCCTCGGTCTGTGAGGTGGCGCCATTTTCCTCCGCGGGATCCGGCTCATCTGCACGGTATTTGTTGAGCCTGGCTATGGCACTCTGGGCCCTCTTCGGCGGGGACATGGGTGTAGAGTGTTCCTGCGGCGGAGCCGGAGGTCTATACCGGGAAAGCTGGTGGTTTTAGTCCCAAAGGATAAAAGAAAGGATAGCGTGCAGCCGGAGCTCTCACCCCGTGCGTCCTACTCCATGCGGCTTCAGGCCACGCCCCCCACCTAATAAACCTAATTTTAACCCCCTGATTGCCCCTAGTTAACCCTTTCACCAGTGATCACCGTATAACTGTTACGGGTGACGCTGGTTAGTTCGTTTGTTTTTTATACTGTCAGGGCACCCGCCATTTATTACCCAATAACGTTTTAACCACCTGATCGCCCGGCGGGTGATATCAATTAGGTTTTAGGGTCAAATAAGGTCTGCGTCGCCCCAGGTTAGTGCCAGTACCGCAAACACCCACGTGCAAAGCATACACCTCCCTTAGTGGTATAGTATCTGAACAGATCAATATCTGATCTGATCAGATCTATACTAGCGTCCCAGCAGTTTAGGGTTCCAAAAAACGCATTGTTAGCGGGATCAGCCCAGATACCTGCTATCACCTGCGTCCAGCCCAGCCCACCCAAGTGCAGTATCGATCGATCACTGTCACTTACAAAACACTAAGCACACATAACTGCAGCGTTCGCAGAGTCAGGCCTGATCCCTGCGATCGCTAACAGTTTTTTTAGTAGCGTTTTGATTCAGTCGCCAGCAGCCTAGGAGCTTTTTTACCTGTGAATCTCACTAGTGTACTACTAAATTTAGAGCCCAAAATGGCAAATCGAAAGTACTCTAGTGAACAGGCCTACTTGTTTCTGAGTATGTCAGATAGTGAAGAGGAGGTCACTCATCTGTCAGAATCAGGCTCAGAATACGATCCAGTAGACAGCGGCTCCATGACAGATAGCTCTGGCGACAGAGGTGAGGTCCCTGCTAAGGTCAGGCGTACCCGATCTTCTGCTGTTGTTGAGGTGCAGGAACCGCAGGTCTCTCGTATGGAGCAGAGAAGTACTAGCGCCGCTATTCCTTCTGGTGAACTGGCAAGCACCAGCGGCCTAGTACACCCTGGACGTAGTCAAACCAGCACTGCAGTATCACGTGGTGACGTGGCGAGTCCCATAAGTGCAGTTCAAGCTGGCGAGGTGGCAAGCACAAGTAGTGTCCCGCTGCCACCAAGAACAAGACAAAGGCAGCCCCGTCGATCACATAGTGTCCTTCCTGCAGAATTCGCCAATCCTGATTGGGTGCCCACCACTTCTGCAGAACCCATACTTCCCCCAGTCACTGGCCAACCCGGTATTCAGGTGGAAACAGCTGATTTTAAGCCATCCGATTTTTTATCGCTGTTTTTCACGGAAGATCTCTATGGATCTATTGTGGACCAAAGTAATATATACGCTGGTCAATACATCACCGCTAATCCCCAGTTGCCTTCCCTTGCCAGAGATTGGAAATCAATTACGGTTTCCGAATTTAAGTCCTTTCTGGGCCTTTCCCTCAACATGGGCATGCATAAATTCCCGACTCTGAGGACTTATTGGTCCACCCTCGCACTCCACCATATGCCCGTGTTCTCTCGCTCCATGTCCAGGGCACGATACGAACAGATCTTGCGGTTTATGCACTTCAGTGACAATGAACTCTGTCGTCCTCGTGGAGACCCTGAATTTGATCGGCTCTACAAAATTCGGCCCCTCATAAACCACTTCAACCAACGTTTTGCAGCCTTGTTTACTCCCAATCAAGTTGTCTGCGTTGACGAGTCCCTGATTAAGTTTTCTGGCCGCTTGTCTTTCAAACAGTACCTTCCCAGCAAGCGTGCCAGATACGGGGTCAAGCTCTACAAGCTCTGTGACAGGGCAACAGGCTATACGTGGAGCTTTTCGGTTTAGGAGGGAAAAGATAGTTACGTAGAGCCGGGGAACTGTCCAGATTACATAGGGAGCGCTGGCAAGATAGTGTGGAACTTGGTGTCACACTTATTCGGAAAGGGGTACCACTTGTACGTGGACAATTATTACACGAGCGTGCCACTGTTTAGTCATTTGTTTGATCAGCAGATTGGAGCATGTGGCACCGTGCGACCAAATCGCTGGGGCTTTCCCCAGCGGCTTGTAGATTCCCCTCTTAGGCTGGGGGAGAGAGCCTGCTTCAAGTGTAATAATTTGCTCGCTGTGAAGTGGAGGGATAATAAGAATGTTTTCGTTCTTACCTCCCTTCGTGCAGACACGACAGTCCAAATTCGTACGGCGGCTGTTGTGATGAAACCCCTCTGTGTCCACGAGTATAACCTTAATATGGGAGGGGTGGACCTCAACGACCAGTTGTTGGCGCCGTACCTAGTTGTCCGTAAGGCTAGACGCTGGTACAAAAAAGTGTCTATTTATTTGTTCCAATTGGCTTTTCTGAATGCTCATGTTCTATACGGAGCTTCAGGCGGGAGGTTACCCTTCCTTGAATTCCAGAAAGAGGTTCTCACAGACCTTCTGTTTCCAGACGGTTCTGCACCTCACCATTCCCAACCAAATGCAGTTAGCCGGCTGTATGAGAGGCATTTTCCTTATGTCCTCCCGAGTACCCCTACCCAACGAGCCCCCCAAAAAAGATGTCGTGTCTGTAGCAAGCGCAGATCAAGGCGTGACAGCCGTTATTATTGTCCATGCTGTCCTGACAATCCTGGTCTCTGCATTGGTGAATGTTTTGAATGCTACCACTCACTAGTGAGGTATTAGCGTAGGGTACAGCATTTCACAGGCTAGGATACACTTTCACAGGGTCTCAAGAATGCCATCGCATTTTGAGACCCGACTGTTACAGTTAAAATTATAGTTATAGTTTAAAAAAAAGTGTAAAAAATAATAAAAAAAAAGTACAAAAAAAAAAAACCCCCAAAAAATATATAAAAAAAAAAAAAAAAATAGTTGTTTTATTGTTCTCTCTCTCTATTCTCTCTCTATTGTTGCTCTTTTTTACTCCATTCTATTCTGCAATGTTTTATTATGTTTTATCATGCTTGCTTTTCAGGTATGTAATTTTGTTTACTGTGTTTTATTGTTAACCATTTTTTTGTTTTCAGGTGCGCCATTCAGTTGCAGCGCGGATTTATTTATCTTGACAGCAACAGCATTTGCTCCCACGATACATAAAGCCGCGACTCCAACGCTGTAGGAGGTGATTTCACCACCACAGTTAAAAAAAAAGAGCATATATGCCGAAGCATGGGGGCAGCAGGGGCGGAGGAGCGATTTTGCTCCTAATGCCACGTACATACGGTCGAAATTCCGACGGAGGCTTGCCCGTGGAAAAGTCCGACCATGTGTACGTGGCATAACTTTTTTGCGGGAGGATGTCCCCATGCTTCGGCATATATATATTTTAGGCACCGGTTGCGTTAACAAAATGTTTTATTTTTTACTATGTTTTTTTTTTTTTTTTTGGTATTTGCTTTGCAGGTATGGTATGGTAAGGTCTTACTGTTATACAGTAATGTTACTTTGTTTTAATGTTAACCATTATTTGCATAGCAGGTACGCCATTCAGTTGCAGCGTGGATTTATTTATCTTGACAGCAACAGCGTTTGCTCACACGATACATAAAGCCGCGACTCCAACGCTGTAGGAGGTGATTTCACCACCACAGTTAAAAAAAAGAGCATATATGCCGAAGCATGGGGGCAGCAGAGGGCGCAGGAGCGATTTTGCTCCTAATGCCACGTACATACGGTCGAAATTCTGACGGAGGCTTGCCCGTGGAAAAGTCCGACCATGTGTACGTGGCATAACTTTTTTGCGGGAGGATGCCCCAATGCTTCGGCATATATAAATGGTGCATGTATGCCCATCATTAGAAGTGGGTGGATGAAGGGAGGTATTCTAATGGTGGGCATACCCACCAATCAATCTCTTTTTTTCAAAAAAAGAGTACCTGTCACTGCCTATTGCTATCATAGGGGATATTTACATTCCCTGCGATAACAATAAAAATGATAACTAAGAAAAAAAAATGGAAGGAACAGTTTAAAAATAAAATAAAAAAGCTAAATAAAAAGAAAAAACTAAAAAAAAAAAAAAAAAAAAAAAAAGAAGAAAAAAAAAAAAAAAAAAAAGCACCCCTGCATGTGAGGTATCACCGCGAAGGTCAGATCGAGGGCAGTCATTTTAGAAGTAGACCTCCTCCGTGAATCTAATGTGGTAACATGTAAAGGCTTTTAAAGGCTTTTAAAAATGTATGTAGTTTGTCGCCACTGCGTGTTTGTGCGCAATTTTAAAGCATGTCGTGTTTGGTATCCATGTACTCGGCCTAAGATCATATTTTTTATTTCATCAAAAATTTGAGCAATATAGTGTGTTTTAGTGCATTAAAATAAAAAAAAGTGTATTTTTTTCCACAAAAAATGCGTTTGAAAAATCGCTGCGCAAATACGGTGTGGAAAAAAAAAATGCAACACCCACCATTTTAATCTGTAGGGCCTTTGCTTTAACAATATATATAGTGTTTGGGGGTTCAACGTAATTTTCTTGCAAAAAAAAAAAATATGTTTTCATGTAAACAAAAAGTGTCAGAACGGGCTTTATCTTCATGTGGTTAGAAGAGTGGGTGATGTGTGACATAAGCTTCTAAATGTTGTGCATAAAATGCCAGGACAGTTCAAACCCCCCCCCCCAAAATGACCCCATTTTGGAAAGTAGACACCCCAAGCCATTTGCTGAGAGCAATCTTGAGCCCATTAAATATTTTTTTTTTTTTGTCCCAAGAGATCGAATAATGAAAAAAAAAAAATAATATTTTTTTTTTTACAAAAAGTTGTCACTAAATGATATATTGCTCAAACATGCCATGGGCATATATGTGGAAATACACCCCAAAATACATTCTGTTGCTTCTCCTGAGTACGGGGATACCACATGTGTGGGACTTTTTGGGAGCCTAGCTGCGTACGGGACCCCAAAAACCAAGCACCGCCTTCAGGCTTTCTAAGGGTGTAATTTTTTTATTTCACTCCTCACTGCCAATCACAGTTTCGGAGGCCATGGAATGCCCAGATGGCACAAACCACCCCCAAATGACCCCATTTTGGAAAGTAGACACCCCAAGCTATTTGCTGAGAGGTATGGTGAGTATTTTGCAGATCTCGCTTTTTGTCACAAAGTTTTGAAAGTTGAAAAAAATAAAAAAAATTTCTTTACTTTCTTCATTTTCAAAAACACATGAGAGCTGTAAAATACTCACCATGCCTCTCAACAAATAGCTTGGGGTGTCTACTTTCCAAAATGGGGTCATTTGGGGGGGGGGGTTTGTGCTATTTTGGCATTTTATGGCCTTCGAAACTGTGATAGGTAGTGAGGAGTGAAATCAAAAATTTGCACCCTTAGAAATCCTGAAGGTGGTGCTTGGGTTTCGGGGCCCCGTACGCGGCTAGGCTCCCAAAAAGTCCCACACATGTGGTATCCCCATACTCAGGAGAAGCAGCAAAATTTATTTTGGGGTGCAACTCCACATATAACCCTGGCATGTGTGAGCAATATATCATTTAGTGACAACTTTTTGGATTTTTTTTTTTTTTTTTTTTTTGTTTTGTCTTTATTCAATCACTTGGGACTAAAAAACGGAGTTACTTACCGGTAACATCCTTTTCCGGGAGTCTTTCAGGACAGCACCATAGAGAGAGAGACCCTGGCTCCTCCCCTTTCAGGAAACACCGCCTTAGATTTTGAATTTAAGCCCCCACCGTCCTGCCAGTCCCTCAGTTCTTCAAGAGTACCTCCGGCCAGCTGGGGAGACACAAGAACACGTCATAATAACTTACATTTCTTACCTGACGGTCTCATGCGAAGACTTCTTCCATGTCCAACAAATTAGGGTGGGTAACTTGTGCTGTCCTGAAAGACTCCCGGAAAAGGATGTTACCGGTAAGTAACTCCGTTTTTCCCCATCCGTCTTTCAGGACAGCACCATAGAGAGGATAAGCGAGCACCTTACCTTAGGGTGGGACTACTGCCTGCAGAACTTTACGCCCAAAGGCTTGGTCCTTCGCTGACAGCAGGTCCAACCTGTAGTGCCTTACGAACGTATCAAAGCTGGACCATGTTGCCGCCCTACAGATCTGCTCTGGAGAGGCACCAGCCCACTCAGCCTGCGAAGTTGCCACTGCCCTGGTGGAATGCGCTCTAATACCATCCGGGGGCTCCACTCCCCCCGCTACATAAGCCTGTCTGATGGCTAACCTAATCCATCTGGCTATCGTCCGCCTAGAGGCCCTAGACCCTTTTTTAGCTCCTGAAAACAATACAAAAAAAGAATCAGCCTTCCTATAGTCCTTTGTACTCTCCAAGTACTGGAGGACGCACCTCCTAACGTCCAACTTATGAAATGTGCGTTCCTGTTCCCTCACAGGGTTTACACAGAAGGTAGGCAAAATTATTTCCTGGCCTCTATGAAAACTTGAGGCCACTTTAGGCAAAAATGCCGGATCAGTTCTAAAAACCACACGATCCGGAAATATCTGAAAAAAAGGTGCCCTAATTGAAAGGGCTTCGAGTTCACTTACTCTTCTTGCCGTGGTGATCGCCACCAAAAACACCGTTTTGAGGGTGATCGACCTCAACGTACAAGCCTCAAATGGTTCACCGGTGAGGGCTTGTAACACTAAAGAAAGATCCCATACTGGAAAAGAGGATACTCTTACTGGCCTCTGCCTGTTCAGAGCTTTAAAAAACCTAGATATCCAGGGATCTAATGCTAACTGTTTTTCCAAAAATACACTCAAAGCAGACACTTGTCCTTTCAGTGTGCTAACAGCCAACCCCTTGTCTGCCCCCGCTTGCAGAAATTCCAGTACCGCTACAGGACTGCTTGTGTCGAAGGAACTATCCGCACACCAACTATTGAAGCGTTTCCACACTTTCAGGTAGATAGCTTGCGTCTCCCTTTTTCTGCAACTTAGTAGGGTTGATACTAAACGATCTGAGAACCCCTTGCCCTTCAGCAATTCCTCCTCAGTAGCCAAGCAGCCAGGTTCCACCGCTCCACCTGAGGACAACAGATTGGACCCTGGGACAGAAGATCTTCCTGGAATGGCAGAATCCAAGGGGGTTCCACTGCCAGACTCTTCAAGATGGAAAACCACGGCCTCCTGGGCCAATGAGGTGCTATCAGAATGAGAGTTGTGCTCTCCAACTGTAACTTCCTCAGTACTGCTGGGATTAGTACGGGAGGGGGGAAGGCATAGCACTTGGAGAACTCCCAGCTCTGAGCCAGTGCGTCCACTCCAAGTGCTCCGTCCCATCTGCTCAGGGAGAAGAATAGATCTGTCTTTCTGTTTTCCCTTGAGGCGAAGAGGTCTATACAGGGCATCCCCCACCTCTGGGTAATTGCCTTGAAGACATCCTGGTTCAAAATCCAGTCGCCTTCTCTCAGCTTTCTCCTGCTGAGAAAATCCGCAACCTGATTTTGATCCCCTTTTAGATGTACCGCCGACAGGGACAGAATATTTGTCTCGGCCCACCTGAGAATGCTGCTTGTCAAGCTCCACAGAGACCTGCTTCTGGTACCTCCCTGCCTGTTGAGGTATGCTACTGCAGAGGAGTTGTCTGACCTGACTCTCACGTGTTGACCCTGGAGTTCTTCCTGAAAAGCTCTGAGTGCCAACTCTATGGCTTTCAGCTCCCTCCAGTTCGAGGATTCCCTTGCCTCTTGCCTTAGCCAGGTGCCCTGAACCATCCGGGAATCTAGATGAGCTCCCCAACCTGTGCCGCTTGCATCGGTCGTGATGGTTTTGGATACCGGGAGGACCCATTCCAAACCCTGAGAAAGATTGGCCCCTTTTCTCCACCACCAGAGTGACCTTTTTACCTGAATTGGCACCTCTATCAGGGCGTCCAGGGAACTCTGACTGTGGTCCCAAATTCCCAGGATGAACAGTTGTAAGGGACGAAAATGCAGCCCTGCCCACTGTACTGCTGGGAGCGAGGATGTCAACAGCCCTAGAGCTGACATGGCTTTCCTTATTGAGACCTGTTGATTGCCCTGCAAGAGCAACATCGCCCTGTCTACTTTCTGGAATTTTTCTTCTGGAAGAAAAACTTTTTGTTTTGTTGAATCCAACCTGTAGCCCAGGAAGATGATTTTCTGAGATGGGGTCAGGCTGGATTTTTCCCAGTTCAAGAGCCATCCTAGATTTTCGAGGATGTCCCTTGTTACCTGCAGATCTCTGGACAGTTGCTCTGGGGAAGAAGCAAATAGGAGCAGATCGTCTAGATATGCGACTATTGCAATGTTTCTGAGTCGCAAGAAGGCCAGAACCTCCACCATGACTTTGGTGAATATACGGGGGGAAGAAGATAGCCCGAAGGGAAGAGCCCTGAATTGTAGATGCACTATCCCTTCTGGGGTCTTCACCGCCAACCTGAGGAACTTCTGGTACCCCTCTGCTATGGGGATGTGCAGATAGGCATCCTTCAGGTCTATGGACGCCATGAAGCAATTCTGGGGAAGAAGTGCTTTTACCGAGTAGATCGAGTCCATTCGGAACTTCCTGTATGTAACCGAGACGTTCAGGGGCTTCAAGTTCAGGATAAGTCTGAACTTTCCCGATGGTTTGCGGACCACAAAGATGTGGGAATAGAAGCCCCTGCCTGTTTCTTCCACCGGAACTCGGGTTACCACCTCTTGTTCCTCCAACTCCTGTAGAGAGGAAAGAAGAGCTGAAGCCTTTTCTGCACATTTTGGTAGCGTGGTGACCAGAAGCCTGAGAGGTGGGGGTTTTGAAAACTCCAACCTGTAACCCCTCCTTATAATCTCCAAAATAAAATGGTTGGAGGTGATCAACTCCCACTGTGGGTGGAAGTACCCCAGTCTTCCTCCCACCCTGGTTCCGTCATTTAGACTTTTTGGGCTGTTCAGGAGGGCGAAAAATAGCTCCCCCACGCCCTTTGCCCTTCTGTCCCCAAAGTTTTTTCTTTTGCTCATTTCTAGGAGGTTCAAACTTCCTCCTGGGTTGAACCCTCCTTTTGGCTTCCGCAAATTTCTTTTTGATAGGAAAGGCCTTTTTCCTGTCGGCCGTCCTATCCAAGACGGCTTCCAAGCCAGGACCGAACAACAAGTCCCCTGTGAGGGGAATACCGCAGAGCTTGACTTTTGACGCGCTATCTCCCTGCCACGTCTTGAGCCAAAGAGCCCGCCTTGCTGAGTTGGACAAGGCTGCTGACCTTGCTGACATCCTTACTGACTCCGCTGAGGCGTCAGCCAGATAAGCTACTCCATTGAGAAGCATAGGAAAGGAAGACAGGATTGTTTCCTTAGGAGTTCCTGCCTCAATGTGCGCCTTAATTTGCGTCAACCAGTACTTCATGTTTCGTGCCACCACTGTGGACGCCATGGCGGGTTTGAGGTTGCCTATTGATGAATCCCAAGATTTTTTCAATAGAGAGTCCATCCTTTTATCCATCGGATCTGGAAGGGCTCCCATATCTTCAAAGGCAAGGTCGGTGAGCCTAGAGACCTGCGAGAAGGCCGCATCTAGTTTAGGAAATTTATTCCACACTAGAGCTTCCTCCTCTGCAAAAGGAAACCTCCTCTTCAAACTCCTTGAAAAGAATGGTTTCCTTTCCGGGTCTTGCCATTCTTTTTTAATGGCGTCGACCAGTACCTCATGGACCGGAAACACTTTCTTTTTCTGTTCCCCTAAGCCCCTGTACATTTGGTCATGGAGCGACAGCTTTTTTCTTTCTTCCTGGATCCCCAAAGTGGTGTGAATAGCTCCTAAAAGCTCTTCCACTTCCTCCAGAGAAAGCTTGTATCGAGAGGCTCTCGTGGACTCGCCATCCACCTCCTCTCTCTCGGATTCCCCTTGGGAATCAGAAGCAATGCTATCTGGCTCCTCCTCAATCTCTTCTCTAGAGCCCCCCGGATTCTCACCACTCGCCGAGGGAGCATCCGTTAGGCTTGGTGTAACGCTCTGCTGTGCTGGTGGAGGGTTAACCTGAGTCTGCGGAAACTGAAAACTAGAGAAGAGCGTTTTAAAAGATTGTACGGTGTTCGATAGTTCCTTGACGGACGCAGCTAACTCCGTACTTTGCTCCGCTGACTGCTCCCTCACTAGCCCCTCTATACATTCCCTACAGAGTGCTTTGGACCACGATTCCCCCATTGTGGTTCTGCACGAAGGGCATTTTCTCTTTGAATTGTGGGGCGATTTGGTTTTCTCAGCAGACTTGCTCTGAAAAAAGACAAACATGAAAGAGAGCAGTCAGACTCCCCTTAACCACCAGCAATACACACAGAGGGCCACCAGGGGTGCTATAACTGTGACCACCACCACCAGGGTCCTAGTTACCCCCCATCTTCCCCACCACCAAGGGAGACAAACACACCTGTGGAGCTTACAGGTTATCCAGTAAGGGAACACCACCCCAGGGTTCCACTTACCTTAGAGTGGCTGGTGCAGGCATCTCCAGGAGCCGTTCGGGAAGCCTCTGCTTCCGACATTTCCCGCTGAGGATCGGTGGTGCCGTCGCCTCCGAACGCTGTCGCTACAGGCAAAAAACGAGGCAGCACCAGCCAGAACGCTCGTTCCGCTTTTCAAATCCCGCGGCCGGAACCGGAAGCCGCGGGTCGAACGGAAGCACTGACCCCCGCCGGAAATGACGTCACCCGCCATCCGACCCGGCGCACTGAGCTCCACGCCGAACATGGCGGCCTCCTGTGCTTCCGCTAGCGTCCCCCTGGACAGGAGAAGAGCGGAACCCTCCGGCTTGCAATTTCGCCAAGAGAAGCCGGAGGTGCGTGAAAAAACGACAGCCCAGTCTTAGGCTTCCCCAGCCTCACGGACCGCAAGGTAGGATGAGAAAGGTAGAGAGACCCTGGTCCCCCCCCTTCTCTGGAAACGATCGGCCTTAGCCTCCCTGGCTATTCAGCCCTTGGCTCCATAGCGGTGTCTCCCCACTGGAGGAAACACCATAACTGAGGGACTGGCAGGACGGTGGGGGCTTAAATTCAAAATCTAAGGCGGTGTTTCCTGAAAGGGGAGGAGCCAGGGTCTCTCTCTCTATGGTGCTGTCCTGAAAGACGGATGGGGAAAAAGAAAATATTCAATGGGCTTAACATGCCTCTCAGCAAATAGCTTGGGGTGTCTACTTTCCAAAATGGGGTCATTTTCTGGGGGTTTTGTGCCATCTTGGCATTTTATGGCCTTCAAAACTGTGATAGGTAGTGATAGGTAGTGAGAAATCCTGAAAGCGGTGCTTGGTTTTCGGGGTCCCGTATGCGGATAGGCTCCCAAAAAGTCCCACACATGTGGTATCCCCATACTCAGGAGAAGCAGCAAAATGTATTTTAGGGTGCAATTCCACATATAACCATGGCATGTTTGAGCAATATATCATTTAGTGACAACTTTTTGAATACATTTTTTTATTTTTTTATTTTTGTCTTTATTCAATCACTTGGGACTAAAAAAAAAAATATTCAATGGGCTCAACATGCCTCTCAGCAAATAGCGTGGGGTGTCTACTTTCCAAAATGGGCTCATTTGGGGGGGTTTTGTGCCATCTTGGCATTTTATGGCCTTCAAAACTGTGATAGGTAGTGAGGAGTGAAATCAAAAATTTATGCCCTTAGAAATCCTGAAGGCGGTGCTTGGTTTTTGGGGTCCCGTATGCGGATAGGCTCCCAAAAAGTCCCACACATGTGGTATCCCCGTACTCAGGAGAAGCAGAAGAATGTATTTTGGGGTGTAATTCCACATATGCCCATGGCATGTGTGGGCAATATATCATTTAGTGACAACTTTGGGCAAAAAAAAAAAAGTTTGTAATATTCCCGCAACTTGTGGCAAAATATAAAATATTCATGGACTTAACATGCCTCTCAGCAAATAGCTTGGGGTGTCTACTTTCCAAAATGGGGTAATTTGGGGGGGTTTTGTGCTATTTTGGCATTTTATGGCCTTCGAAACTGAAGGCTCCCAAAAAGTCCCACACATGTGGTATCCCCGTACTCAGGAGAAGCAGAAGAATGTATTTTGGGGTGTAATTCCACATATGCCCATGGCATGTGTGGGCAATATATCATTTAGTGATATTTTTTTATTTTTTTTGTCTTTATTCAATCACTTGGGACTAAAAAAAAAAAAAAATATTCAATGGGCTCAACATGCCTCTCAGCAAATAGCTTGGGGTGTCTACTTTCCAAAATGGGGTCATTTGGGGGGGTTTTGTACTTCCCTGCCATTTTAGCACCTCAAGAAATGAGATAGGCAGTCAAATTAAAAGCGGTGTAAATTCCAGAAAATGTACTCTAGTTTGTAGACGCTATAACTTTTGCGCAAACCAATAAATATACGCTTATTGGCATTTTTTTTACTAAAGACATGTGGCTGAATACATTTTGGCCCAAATGTTTGACTAAAATTGAGTTTATTGGATTTTTCTTATAACAAAAAGTAGAAAATATCTTTTTTTTTTTCAAAATTTGCGGTCTCTTTCCGTTTATAGCGCAAAAAATAAAAAATCACAGAGGCAATCAAATACCATCAAAAGAAAGCTCTATTTGTGGGAAGAAAAGGACGCAAATTTCATTTGGTTACAACATTGCATGACCGCGCAATTAACAGTTAAAGCAGTGCGAAATTGAAAAAAGACCTCTGGTCCTTTGGCTGCCAATTGGTCCGGGGCTGAAGTGGTTAAGCAAATCATTTTATGTAAATCTGTTGCAAAGCTTTTCTCCTGGTAAACTTGCCAGTAACAGCAATTCAGTTGTAGACTGGAAATGCTAATCCGACAATTAACAACAGAGCTGTCAGTCTGCCATGTGCACTCTTTCATTTGGTCATCGGTAGGGTTGAGCGAACCCGAACTGTAAAGTTTGGGTCCGTACCGGACTTTTGGGTGTTCGGGTCCCGGACCCGAACAATTGACTGTATGTTCGGGTTCGGGTCCGGTGTTCGGCGATGTAATGGTGCTTTTTAAAATGTCTTTTAAAAGCACTCGCGGCTATATGAATTGTCGGCTCCTGTCCCCCTTAATACAGAGAACAGTCATTGAAGTCATTTATTTTTAAAAAGTTAGTCATAAAAAGTGTTTGGGGACCCGGGTCCTGCCCCAGGGGACATGTATCAATGCAAAAAAAAACTTTTAAAAACGGCCGATTTTTCGGGAGCAGTGATTTCAATAATGCTTAAAGTGAAACAATAAAAGTGTAATATTCCTTTAAATTTCGTACCTGGGGGGGGGGGGTGTCTATAGTATGCATGTGAAGGGGCGCATGTTTCCAGTGCTTAGAACTGTCTCTGCAAAAAGTGTCATTTTTGCCGGAAAAAAAGCTATTTAAAATCACTCGCGGCTATATGAATTGTCGGCTCCCGTAACACAGAACAGTCATTCATTGAAAGCCATTCATAAAAAAAAAAAGTAATTGATAAAAAATAAAAAAAAAACAACAAAAAAAAAGCGTGGGGTTCCCCTCAAATTCAATAACCAGGCCCTTCAGGTCTGGGATGGATATTAAGGGGGACCCCAGCCAAAGAAAAAAAATGGCGTAGGGTCCCCCTCAAAATCCATCCCAGACCCTTGAGGTCTGGGATGTATTTTAAGGGGAAACCCAGCCCAAAAAAATGGCGTGGGGTCCCCCTCAAAATCCATACCAGACCCTTATCCGAGCACGCAACCTGGCAGGCCGCAGGAAAAGAGGGGGGGACGAGAGCGGCCCCCCCTCCCGCCTGAACAGTACCAGGCCACATGCCCTCAACATTGAGAGGGTGCTTTGGGGGTCTGAGACCCCCAAAGCACCTTGTCCCCATGTTGATGAGGACAAGGGCCTCGTCCCCACAACCGTGCCCAGTGGTTGTGGGGGTCTGCGGGCGGGGGGCTTATCGGAATCTGGAAGCCCCCTTTAACAAGGGGACCCCCAGATCCCGCCCCCCCCCCTGTGTGAAATGGTAAGGGGGTACAAAAGTACCCCTACCATTTCACCAAAAAAGTGTCAAAAAATTGTAAAAAATGACAGGAGACGGTCTTTGACAATTCCTTTATTAAAATCTTCTTTCTTCTGGTCTTCCTTTCTTCATCCTTCGGTTTCTTCATCTTCTCCTTCCGGCATCTTCTTCTTCCATCTTCTTCTTCCTCCGATCCGCTTCTTCTTGGCCTTCTCGTCCAGCATCGGTGTCTCTTCTGGGCCGCTCCGCGCAATGGGAGGCTCCCGCTGTGTGAGGCTTCTCTCCGGTATCTTCTTCCACGGCGTTGGTCTCTGAGGCTTCTCTCCGGTATCTTCTTCCAGGGCGTCGGTCTCTTCTTGGGCCACTCCTCGCAATGGGAGGCTCCCGGTGTGTGAGGCTTCGCTTCGGCTGACAGGTCTTTTATAACGGAGGGCGGGGCCACCTGGTAACCCCGCCACCCTCTGACGCATGGGGACGTCATGGGGACTTCCCTATGGCTTTCCCCGTGACGTCAGAGGGGAAGCCATAGAGAAGTCCACATGACGTCCCCATGCGTCAGAGGGTGGCGGGGTTACCAGGTGGCCCCGCCCTCCGTTATAAAAGACCTGTCAGCCGAAGCGAAGCCTCACACACCGGGAGCCTCCCATTGCGAGGAGTGGCCCAAGAAGAGACCGACACCGTGGAAGAAGATACTGGAGAGACGCCTCACACAGCGGGAGCCTCCCATTGCGCGGAGCGGCCCAGAAGAGACACCGATGCTGGACGAGAAGGCCAAGAAGAAGCGGATCGGAGGAAGAAGATGGAAGAAGAAGATGCCAGAAGGAGAAGATGAAGAAACCGAAGGATGAAGAAAGGAAGATCAGAAGAAAGAAGATTTTAATAAAGGAATTGTCAAAGACCGTCTCCTGTCATTTTTACCATTTTTGACACTTTTTTGGTGAAATGGTAGGGGTAAGGTGAGACAGCGGGTTACTGAGGTGGAGCGCCGGGTGGGGGACAAGGAGGACACGGTCAGAGATCATTCGACTTCCCTGCATACCCTGCAAGTGAGAGTGAAACACCTGGAGACGAGAGCCAAAGATTCTGAAAACCAAAATCGGCGTAACAATTTGAGAATAATGGGACTGCCTGAGGGGTCTGATAAATCCGCCTACACGGAGTGACTACTCGATCACTTTTTCCCCAATTGGCCTTCTCACCATACTTTGCCATTGAGAGGGCCCACAGGATGCAACCCGCCCGAGGTCCTCTGGGGGCCCCACCCCACACATTTATATTTCGGTTGCTAAACTTCAGAGACCAGGATCTAATACTTTGCGAAGCTCGCAAAATGGCAGACATCCGTCACGAGGCGGCCCGCCTGATGTTCTTTCCAGACTTCTCGGTGGACACCCAGAAACAGCGCAAGTCATTTGACACAAGCCCTCAGAGTCAAGGGATTGTGGTATAGTATGCCGTTGCCTGTCCGGCTCCGTGTACAAGACGGTGAGAGTGTGCGGTTCTTAACCTCCCCCAATGAAGCCTCACAATGGTTGAACACACTGACCCGACACTAGTAGAGTTAATAACCTGACACCTGTTAACTGCTCCCTGAGGATACTCTGCTATCCAGCCCTGTAGTTTGCCCCCAGGGGAAGACTCGCTGAACAAGTGTCAATGTGTATTAACCCCCTTGTCTATCACTGGGGCCTGATGAAAGGGCTTCCCCAAGGTACGGCTTGTGCTTAGTGTGAATGCTCGGTGGCTCTCCCTTACACAACCAGATGACGAATGGGAACATTTACATGGCACACGGTCAACTTGTGAGTAGTATAGCTCTGCCTTCCACCCTGGAACTTCATTGACTGCCCTGTTTTTTGTCACCCGGCTGCTTCACTGGATCCATGGGGTGTTGGGGTGGAGGCGAAGACTCTTATAAGACCATTTGATGGAGGAGCTGCTGACCAGGCCGATGCTTACATTGACGGCCGCCATCCAGCACCTAGTTGCAATATACTATCATCTTTATCTGGCACTGGGTATCTCCGGGGGGAGGGGATGTGTTTACAGTTTATTTCTCAAGTATATGCCCCCGGTCTTGGCCGGGAGAAAACTGTGAATTCCCGCTTGATGGTGGCATCTTCTTCAGACTTGGACCTCTGTGCTTTAGGTGGACGTTACATACTTTAAGCCCTCTGGTCCATGACCCCATGGTTTGGGGCGGTCTGCGGGGAGGGGGGGGTGATTTTGTTGGAAGGGGAAATCTTATGTTAGATATTCACAGGTATGTAAAGTGTAGTGTTTTCTTGGTTTGCAATCTTGGTCACTAACCTATGCAATGCTTCCTGCTATTGGGGATGGGCAGGGTTTTCCCCCCTGGGGGTTCAAGTGCACTCCTCCAGCAGACTAACTCAAATTATACAGAGTTACCATGGCCCCCATAACATTAATATCATGGAATGTTCGGGGGATGAACTCCCGAGTAAAATGTTCACCAGTCTTTAATTTTCTTAAGCTTCACCGCCCAGATATTTGCATACTACAGGAGACAAGCCTCACTGGAGGCTGGGTCCTTAGTCTTAAAAAAACATGGGTGGGCCACTACCATGCCACCTTTTCTTCATATGCCAGGGGATAAGTGTACTAGTCCATAAGAACTTATCCTTTGCACTGCTGGATCTGCACTTGGATCCCGAGGGAAGATTCGTAACACTCCATGCGATTATTGTAAATGTGCCTATGGTGGTGATGGGGCTTTATATACCCACGCCGGCGTCACTGTTGGTATTAAATAAGATCACCAAAATATGTATTAAGCTGTTCCACTGATAATGTGATCTTGGCAGGGGATTTTAACATGCCTCCCTGTTCTAATATGGATAGCCTAACTCCAGACACTTTCCAAGTGGGCATCCACATTCGATCTCACGGATGTCTGGCAGTGGAAGAATTCCCTCCTAAGAGCCTACACCTGCCAATCAGCTTCTTACAGAGCCATGTTTGGCATTGATCTGGTGTTCCCCACTAGATCTATTCTAGCCAAGGTGCAGGAGATCTACCACTTATCTAGGGGTATATCTGACCACTCCCCCATCCTACTAAGACTAAAATGTGAAACCCGCTCCCACCGACTGCCTCTGGAAATTGTCCCGATTCTGAGTCTCAGATGATCGTATAGTCCCAGGGGCGGAATTGGCTGTGCAGGAATTTTGGACTGCCAATCTGCCCGCAATGACACACGATTCTAGTTGGGAGAGTTTTAAGTACTACGCTAGAGCACATTACCAAACAGCAATTAGTCGCACCCGGCGGCAGACTCGAGAGGCACTGCTCCAGCCTGAGTGCAGGGCTGCTGAATTAGAGGCTCAGTACTCTGCTAGCAGAGACGAGCCCCATAGGACGGATCTGCAATGTGCAGTACGTCATATGGCACTCCTTCGTGTAACAGCCACAAAGAAGCTGCTGTTACACCAAGCAGAGCATATATTTGAGCAGGGCGAGCGGCCTGGACGACTCCTAGCATGGCTGTCCAGGGAGCAAACAGTGACGAAGTCTGTGGCTAATATCAAAGACGCCTCGGGACAGTTGCTGTCCGATCCCAGAGACATTAATTGCTTTGCCTCATTTTATGAGGACTTATATACGTCCAAAGTGCAATACTCTGCCGATGAGCTTCAAACATACGTAGAGGCCATTGAGTTGCCCTCTCTATCATAGGCGACCTGTAAGAGACTCAACGCTCCGCTTACCCTCAAAGAGCTTCAAAATGCCATTAGCTCCCTTCAGTCAGGAAAGACCCCGGGAAATGACGGGTTCCCTGTAGAATTCTACAAGGCACATGCGGAAACACTTGCGGCCAGGCTACTTGAGGTTCTGTCTGCCTCCTTTGACTCTGCCTCCCTGCCCCCATCTATGTCCAGAGCTGTCATTGTAGTGGTGCCTGGCAAGGACCCTAAAAAAACTTTGCTCCTCGTACAGGCCCATTTCACTCCTTAACGTGGATGCAAAGATCCTTGCAAAGGCCTTGGCAACACGACTCAGCACGGTCATCCTGTCTCTGGTACACAGGGACCAGACCGGCTTTATGCCGGGCAAGGGAACCAACATTAATTTGCGAAGATTGTTTACTGTGATTGCGAACCTGGCTGCTGATGGGGAGGCTAATGTGGTGGCCTCCCTGGACGCAGAAAAAAACCTTTGACTCGCTGGAGCGGGAATACCTATGGCTTATTTTACGTAAATTTAGAATAGGACCTAAATTTATAACGTGGTTGCCCCTATTATACTCAAACCCTATGGCCAGAGTCTGTATAAATGGTGTCCTATCAGCCTCATTTTCCCTCCACCGAGGCACCAGGCAGGGCTGTCGACTCTCCCTGGCTCTCTTCGCTCTGGCGATCGAGCCGCTAGCGGTGCTGCTCAGAGCTGCAGCGGAGGGGAGAGGTATTTCGTTCCCTCCCCTAACTGAAAAAAGTCTCTTTATATGCGGACAACAAGCTCTTATACCTTCATGACGACCGGCAGTCGTTAAGAGCAGCCCTGTCCATCATTGACCCGTTTTGGGGGTTTTCTGGGGTCAGAGTGAACTGGGAGAAATCACTCCTGTTCTCCCTGGCAGATACCCCCACACTGGCAGGCCCCCCCTTCCTCTCAAAAGGGTTACACAATTCAAATATCTAGGTATTCAGATACAAACTGAGCTACAGAGCTATCAGGTTGATGACATCTACCCCATCCTACAATTTATTCAGCGCTGCTCAGTGTGGAAGACACTTCCACTGACCCCGGTGGGGAGGGTGAACCTAATTAAAATGTCCTTTCTCCCTAAATTTATATATGCTTTCCGCCATACCCCGGTCCCCATCCCAAACTCTTTCTTTGTCAAATTAGACCAAGCTATCGCCTCTTGTCTGGGTGGGAGTGGCACCCAGAGTAGCTATCGCTTACGGAAGGACGCCTCTCCCTACCAGATTTTAAGAAATACTACTGGGCAGCGGTGCTGGTCTCTGTGCGTTGGTGGTTCACGCAGGACAACACTAACCCAGTGGTTAACCTAGAGGCAGCGATCCTAGGCTCGTACTCTGAACTTAGTAATCTGGTGTACAGAGGTCCGAAATATAGTCCCCAAGTTACTACACCCATGAAAGCAACGGTAAAGGTCTGGCAACAAGTATCTCTATACCTTAACAATCGAAATACCATCTCTCTGTATACTCCGCTGTGGGGTAACCGCACAATGCCGCACTTCCAATCTGTTTCAGACCCTAAGGTTTCGGCCAGGTACGAAGTCCGGACATTGCGCCACATCTTTGAGGACCACCTGCTCTCATTTGCAAAACTGAAAAGCAAATACCAACTCCCCCCCTGGATGTTCTTTAGATATGTGCAGCTTAGGCATGCTGCCAGAGCACAGTTCCCTGACGAGATAGATCTTGCTACCCACTCAGTTGAATCCCTACTAACGGCCACTGACATAGATCGTACACTGTCCTCCATATACGTTAGACTTGCATGTAAAGACACCTCCAAAATGCTTCCATTGTTTACTAAATGGCAATTAGATATCCCGGAGTTGACTGAGGAGGACTGGTTGGAAGGCAATGCATTTCTCTTATGATCTCGGCAAGAGACAGGTTTGTGCAGCTGAAGTTCTTACATAGAGCGTACTATACCCCACACAGACTATCCAATATTTATCCAGGAGTGGAGGACACAGGTCCCAAATGCAGACAGTTGGTGGGGACTTACTTTCATGTGGTTTGGTCGTGCCCAATCCTTCAGACGTATTGGCAAGCAGTGGTGGCGGATATAAATGGAGTGGCAAGAGTGCACTTAGATACAGACCTGCTGGTGTTCCTCCTGGGTATTACAGAATCTGGCAACCACTAAGCATACCAAACTATTTGTGTTTTATGCAGCCTATTATGCCAGAAAAGAGATTTTGTTCAGGTGGAAGCCATCGGATCCCCCTATTGTAAAAGCGTGGCGTGCCCAGGTAAATGCGATACTACAATTGTACAAACTCGCCTACATGGGTCGAAACTGCCCCCAGAAGTTTGACAAAATATGGGCGGCTTGGGTTGAAGCTAGGCACCTTCCATTATAAATGCGCTCTGATACTCTTCCTTAAGAGATTAACAGATTGGTGGCAGGGGTGTCGACCTTACCCTCCATTGCAGGAGATTCTGACACATGGAGGTATCAAACTCTGTAGTGTGATATTAGACCCGGTTCCTTCCCCGTTCTCCTACCTTCCTCCTAATCTTTCCCTTTGGCTTCCCTACGACTCAGATGGTTAACTATCAGATTACGCTCCTCTGGGAGCCCCCCCCTCTCCTCTTACTCATAAAAAGGAACCTGGAATTTGTAATTGATAACCCTATGAGGTTGGTTCCCCTTTATATAAGATACACTGACTTGTATAAAGCTTGCAGACTAAGTAAGTCTTTGATATGGTTCTTACACTGAAAGTAGATGGACAACAACTTGGATGAGAAGACTCCCTACCCAAGATACACTTCTGTGAATATACCGATATAATTTGCATACCCTGTTTTAATGTGTTCCTGTCTATGATGTATATTTTGCATTTCCAAGTGTAATGTACAGTTCATTCAATAAACATTACCTGTGTTAAAAAAAAAAAACGGGAAGTGGGCTGAATAAGGGTATTTACTGGCAGAAAAAAAAAATGGTTTACCATCTAAAAGTTAAAACAACAAGGGCAGAAGATTTAATAAATGGAAAGGTGAAAAAATTAAAGTTAGGCTTACCGGTAACATCTTTTCCATTAGTCTTGCAGGACAGCCACAATGAGAGCTAGGCTCCTCCTCTTCCCTAGGAAACACTGCGCCAGCCCATGAATTCTCACTTCCCCCCTGCTGGACCTCAGTTTTTTCCAAGATTAACTCCGGCCAGCTGGGGAGACACAAGAACACATTAATAACATACTATCACATATTATTCTGCGCTCTGGTCTTTTATAAGACCCCCCCCCCCCCCAAACTTTCGGGTGGGCAACTAGGGCTGTCTTGAAAGACTACTGGAAAAGACGTTACCAGTAAGCGTAACTTTAATTTTACCTTTACATCTTTCAGGACAGCCACAATGAGAGGATAGACGAGCACTTGCCAGTTAGGGTTGGACTACAGCTTACAAAACCTTACGCCCAAAGGCTTGCTCACCTGCAGACACCAGACCACTCTGTAATGTTTTACGCAAGTGGAGTAGCTGGACCATGTTGCTGCCCTGCATATCTGTTCTGGCGTTGCTCCAGCTCTTTCTGCCTGAGAAGCTGCTATAGCTCTGGCGTGCTTTTATACCCGTAGGGATCTTTCCCTGCTAGTGTATAGGCCTGTCCAATGGTTACTCTGAGCCATATGGCAATAGTGCATTGAGACGCTTTGTACCCCTTTCTGGCCCCTGAAAACAAAATAAAGAGTCTGACTTCCCTAATGCTTTCGTTCGTTCTAGGTACTGCAGGATACATCTCCTTACATCCAAAGTATGGTATTTCGATTCCCCCTTCCCCTGAGGGGATGGGGCAAAAAGAGGGTAAGACTACCTCTGTGAAATCCTGAAGCCACTTAAGGTAAAAATGCCGGATCGGTCTTAAAAACGACCCGATCTCGAAAAATAACGGAAAAGGGGGGTCTAACTGATAAGGCCTCTATCTCACTGACCCTCACTGATTTAGTATACATTTTTCTAAAGGTTGAAAGGGGGCTGCCGTTAGGTCCCACCTGGGGGGGGGAAGGGTGGACCTTGAACTGGTCTCTGTCTAGTTAGAGCCCTGAAGAATCCGACTACCCATGGGTTGGTGGCCAGGAAACTTGACTCTTAATGATATTTATGAATAAACCCTTGTCTGCCCGCACTGTAGAAATTCCAAAACAGCTGTGGGGCTCTGCACCGAAAAGGAACTTCCTACACACCACTCATTAAAGCAGAGCCAGACCTTTTTATAAATGTGTCTTCTTTTTTTCTGCCATTGAGGAGGGTGGAGATCAATCTCTCCGAGAATCCCTTGGATTTTAAAATACCCTCCTCATTAGCGAGGCCGCTAGTTTCCACTGGTGTACCTGTAGACAGAGGACTGCGCCCTGTGAGAGGAGATCCTCCCGAGGTGGTAGAAATAAAGGAGGTTCTACCGCTAGTTGCTTGAGAATTGCGAACCATGCCCTTTTGGGCCAGTGTGGGGCCACTAGAATCAGAGATGTGTTCTCTATTTGAAACTTCTTCAGAACTGCCGGCAACACCAGAGTTTGAAAATGCCAGTTCTGGGTTAACGCGTCTATCTCCAGTGCTTCTTGCCCCTCCATTTAGGGAGAAAAAACAGGGGGCTTTCGCGTTGTCTTAACGCGAAAAGGTCCACTTCCAGAGGTCACCATCTTTTGGATATGGGATTGAAGACCCTCTGGTTGAGGACCCAGTCGAAAATCCGTTACCACGTTCCTCTCCCCTCTCAGGAAAATTGCTGAGAGAGAGAGAGAGAGAGAGAGAGAGAGAGAGAGAGAGAGAGAGAGAGAGAGAGAGAGAGAGAGAGAGAGAGAGAGAGAGAGAGAATCTGGGCCCAGCTCAGAATGTCTGTTGCTAGGGCCAACAGGACTCCACTTCTCGTGCCGCCCTGCTTGTTTACGTAAGCAACGGCAGACGAGTTGTCTGAGCGCACCTGAATGTGGTGGCCCTGGAGTTTCTTTTTGAAAAATCTGAGGGCTAGCCCGATTGACTTTCCAATTGGATGATCTTCTTAGTTCCTCGTCTCTCCAGGTGCCCTGTGCTAGAAGGGATCCCAGACGTGCCCCCCAGCCCCTGCCACTTGCGTCTGGTTACCACCCGCGAAATTGGGATGAGCCATAGACGTCCTTGCGACAGGTTCGCTACTTTCCTCTACCACCAGAGAGATCTTTTTACGTGATGTGGAATGTGTATTAAGGTGTCTAGTGCTTTTTGACTGTGGTCCCACACCTTCAGGACAAAGGTCTGTAGGGGGCGAAAGTGTAGACCTGCCCACTGCATCGCTGGGGAGGGTAGAAGTTAGCAGACCCAATGCTGACATTAGAGATCTTATAGAGACTTGTTGGTTGCTCTGGAGATAGGCTACTGCTCTGTCCAGTTTCAGTATCTTCTCCGCTGGGAGAAAAACTCTGTTGAGTCCAACAGGTATCCTAGGTATGTGATACGCTGTGAAGGAATCAGGCTGGACTTTTCCAAGTTCAGCAGCCACCCCAGGCCTGTCGGGACCTTTTTTGTTTAAGGTCCTTGGCTAGTTGTTCTGAAGACGCTGCAAATAGGAGAAGGTCATCCAGGTATGCTATAATTGACACTCCCTGGAGTCGCAGAAAAGCCATGGCCTCTGCCATGACCTTTGTAAAATATGCGGGGTGAGGAGGATAGCCTAATTGCCAGTCCTTGAAACTGTAGGTGTACTATTACTCCACCTAAGTCTACTGCTAGCCGGAAAAAACGCTGAGAGGTTTCCGAGATAGGGACGTGTAGGTAAGCGTCCCTGAGGTCCAGTGATCTCATGAAGCAATTGTGGGGTAACAGGGCTCTGACTGTAAAGATTGACTCCATACGGAATCTTTTGTAGGCAATTGACCTGTTCAGGGGTTTTAAATTCAGAATTAGTCTGAATTTCCCTGAGGGTTTCTTCACTACAAAGATGTGTGAATAGAATCCCTCTCCTTCCTCCACCCTTGGTACTCTGCAAATTACATTCTGAACCTCTAGATACCTTAGTGCTTCCAACAGAGCATCTGCCTTTGCCATGCACCTGGGTAGATGCGTAACAAGTAATCTTCGCGGGGGAGATCTTGTGAACTCCAGTGAGGTACCCCCTTCTTATGATCCCCAGGATGAACCGGTTGGGGGAGATTGCCTCCCACTGTGGGAGGAAGGCCCCCAGTCTTCCTCCCACTGTGCTTGGAGGGTCATTGTCTTTTACGGGGCTGCTCAGGAGGGCAGAAAATCAGCCCTCCTCTGCCCTTGACTCTTTGGACCCAAGTTTTCTTTTGTCCTTCGGGTTTGGGTGCCTCCCTGCGTTTTTGCGTCTGTATTGGGGCTTTCCGCTTAAGTTGTAAGGACTTTTTCCTGTCTGGCGTGCAGTCTAGAACCGTTTCTAAACCTGGGCCGAAGAGAAGATCTCCCGTCAATGGTATCCCACACAACTTGACCTTAGAGGCGCTGTCGCCTGGCCAAGTTTTCAGCCAGAGGGCTCTTCTGGCAGAGTTAGCCAGGGCCGCTGATCTGGCTGACATGTGGACTGACAACGCCGAGGCATCCGCTATGTATTCGATTCCTCGTAGAATCGTAGGAAAAGATGATAAAATAGTTTCCTTGTCAGTTCCTGCTTCAATGTGCTCTTGAATCTGGGAAAGCCAATGTTCTAAGTTGCGAAACACAACTGACAGCCATTTCTGGCTTTAGATTGCCTATTGTGGAGTCCTAAGTCTTAATTTGGGAGAGAGTCTATTCTTTTGTCCATGACGTCTGCCAAAGCCCCCATGTCCTCAAAAGCCAGATTTGTGTGTCTGGAGACCTGGGAGAAGGCAGAATCTAATTTGGGGCTTTTATTCCAAATGGACACGGAATCCACCGGAAATTGGAACCTTCACTTTAGGGACCTAGAGAAAAAGGGTTTCCTTTCGAGATCTTGCCACTCCTTAACCATTTCAACCAGTACCTCATGTACTGGGAAGACTTTATTTTGTTCCCCCAAGCCCCTGTACATCTGGTCATGGAATGTCAGTTTCTTATCTGCCTGAATACCGAGGGTTGTGTAAATTGCCCCCAAGAGGTCTTTTGACTTGACTGTAGCTTTCTGAAATACAAGTACCGTATATACTCGAGTATAGGCCGACCCAAATATAAGCCGAGGCACCCAATTTTACCACAAAAAAAATGGAAAAACTTATTGACTTCAGTATAAGCCTAGGGTGAGAAATGCGCAGCTACTGTTAGTGGAAAAGAGGGTCAACAATGCCCATTTGCAGCCTCACTGTGCCCATTTGCAGCCATAGGTCCCCCAAACTTCAAACTTTGTAGTTAAGGGTTCTATCTGCAACCAAAATTTGGGGTCTCTGGACCCAAAGGGTCCTGAAATAACATTGCTGCAGATGGACACAGTTGACCGAATTGGGGCCCTGTATCTTGGGGCCACTTGGTGCTAGGAACCCCGAAATTTGGTATGCAAACTAGGTCGAACTAGCACTACAACATACCCAAAGATGGGGTTCCTATTACCAAGTGGCCCCGAGATACGGGGCCCAAAATCCGGTTCAGAAAATGTCAAGCACTTTTCTGCAGCAGAGAATGACATTTTCCCAACCGAATTTGGGGCCCAGTATCTTGGCGCCACTTAGGGCTAGGAACCCCACATTTGTATATGTTAGGGTTTCTAGCACCAAGAGGACCCGAAATACGGGGCCCCAAAGTCGGGTCAGAAAATGTAATTTTCTGCTGCAGAAAAGTGCTTGACTCGAGTATAAGCCGAGGGGGGCACTTTCAGCACAATAAAATGTGCTGAAAAACTTGGCTTATACTCGAGTATATACGGTACCCAAAAAAATGCAGAAAAAAATATCACTTTTTAAGCAGTCAGTATACAACCATGGGAATGCATTAGACCCTCTTGGCATGTGGGTATCTGAGCCTCCCCCCCCTGACCCCCTAGAGGGTCTGCCCCCCCATAGCAAGGAATCATATATGGAGGGGAAATCCTAGCTATAGAGGACCCTTCCTCAGGGTGCTCTTACCTTAGGAAGGCTGGAGGTAGTGTCGCTGTGCTTCGCCTGGGCATCTGTCTCCGACATGACTGCAGGTGGTTGTTTGCTGGCAAGTCTCACGCTGCCTGTGCGCAGTCCCGACTCCTCTCCGGCCTGTGCCCGGCCCCCCCATCAGCTCCGCGACCCGGAAGTCAAAGAGACATCCGCCCTCCGCCGGAAATGCAGCACCCGCCGTCCGGCCCAACTGATTACAAAAAATGCAGCCTGTACAGTGTACAGGGAGAGCGGAGCTGTCTCCCTGCTGTGGCCCTGTGGACACGATAGGGGTCCCCCACATCCTGCTGCCCCCCTCGACAAGGATGGGGTGGCTTCAGATGGCGTGTATGTACCGCAGAGTCGTTCCCTGGAATACTGCTTCCCTTAAGGGGTTTTTCAATGGCCACAATCTCCCTGACTGACCGGCCTGGTTCCATGCACAGTGTCTCCCCACCGGAGGAAACACTAATAACTCAGGTCCGGCAGAGGGAAGTGAGAATTTATGGGCTGGCGCAGTGTTTCCTAGGGAAGAGGAGAAGCCTAGCTCTCATTGTGGTTGTCCGGAAAGACGTAAAGCGAAAAATGACTGTTCCACTTTAAGGAAACTGTATACATTGAGGTCTCATGCCAAAACATAATTCAAAATAGATTTAGGATTTTAGATTATATATATATATATATATATATATATATATATATATATATATATATATATATATATATATATATATATATATATAAATATGTATGTGACTGTGTCCAACATAAAAAGCAGGTGACTTTTGTGTTTGTAGAGTCTTTTTGAACATACTACACCATGGGCGCCATTCTTTTTTCTCTGTGAGGATTAGATCTGTGCATTCCCACACCTAAATACAGATGCAGACTCAGGGGACAAACAAATTTTCAATGGTATAATTGCTTAAATGGGTACAATAGGCCCATAATCAATGGGGTGGTAAAGGATAGTGGTACTGTAACCTATGGGTAGAATATGAAGTACACCTAAGTATATATGTAGTACACAGTTTCAGAGAGGACCAACTATCAATATTACCATATAGTTCTAGTTATTGAGATACAATAGGATCATAATAGAGAGAGTAAAAACAATCTTTAATAATGGTAGTATATCCCATAGTTTCATCTATAAACACAGACATGTTAATTATTGACATATCAAACAGTATTTACAGTGATAATCAAGGCTTATCCAGGTTATTCTGGGCTTTAATATCTATCTAGATAGATTTTAAAAACGTCATATGGTTTATTATTATTTATGATTTACAACGTCATACTATTTATATACTGTCACTTCTTTACAAAAATTCTCTAAACGAATATTGGGAGGAACTGGGTTGGTTAGTTGGATCACCTCACATTTATGCCACCCCCAAATGCTTTTGGTGTACTGAACCTCCATTAGAGAGGTTACACCTTAACCACTTCCCGACCGCCTAACGCCGATATACGTCGGCAAAATCACGTACCTGTACGTGATCGTGCGTGTGCCTGCCTGTGGGACCCGGCCGGGAGCTCCGTGACCCCGGCCGCGGGACCAGCGGACCCGATCGCCGCTGGTGTCCCGCGATCGGGTTACGGAGCTGAAGAACGGGGAGAGGTTTGTGTAAACAAACCTCTCCCCACGCTTCCTACACTGACTGTCAGTGATCGGCTGTTCCCTGTCATCGGGAACGCCGATCAATGACGTCAGACGTACAGCCACGCCCCCTACTGTAAAAAAAACACAACACGTCACACTGACTCCTCCCCGCCCCCTAGTGGTTAACTCTTTCACTACAACTGTCATTTACATAGGAATCAGTGCTATTTAAATAGCACTGATTTCTGTATAAATGACAAATGTCCCAAAAATGTGTCAAAAATGTCCGATGTGTCCGCCATAATGTCGCAGTCACAATAAAAATTGCTGATCGCCGCCATTACTAGTAAAAAAAAAAAATATTAATAAAAATGCTATAAAACTATCCCCTATTTTGTAAACGCTATAACTTTTGCGCAAACCAATAAATAATCGCTAATTGCATTTTTTTTTTACCAAAAATATGTAGAAGAATACGTATCGGCCTAAACTGAGGAAAAAAAATGTTTTATATATTTTTTGGGGATATTTATTATAGCAAAAAATATTGCATTGTTTTCAAAATTGTCGCTCTATTTTTGTTTATAGCGCAAAAAATAAAAACCGCAGGGGCGATCAAATACCACCAAAAGAAAGCTCTATTTGTGGGAAAAAAAGGACGCCAATTTTGTTTTGGAGCCATGTCGCACGACCGCGCAATTGTCAGTTAAAGCGACGCAGTGCCGAATCGCAAAAAGGGGCCTGGTCCTTTGGCTGCAAATTGGTCCAGGGCTGAAGTGGTTAAAGTACTTTAAAGTGCCTTTTTACAGCTAGAGCCCTGGGCATACATATATGGTACACAGGCTGTTCGTTCATTCATATGCTTTAACTATAGGTAGAGCCACTGACCCCTACCCTTATCTTGCTTACTATCATCCGGAGCTTCTCTAGGGGAGTCTCTTTATCTGGGGAGGCAGCCACCTACAACATCTACCTAAGCGCGGCGTTGTGCATTTGTATTTCCAAAAGTCAACAGATGGCCTTCCCCTTTCTGCACATTCATATTGGTCAGTAAAATCACTCATAGTAGCTGGGGGATAGCAAGGTGTAGGAGGCTTCAGAGAATTGTTCCCCCATCTCTAGACGCTGCTTTGAGGTTCCTGGGGGAAGGGGGTCCAAAAAAACAACAGGGAAGTATGGTTCATGGGGAGTTCTAGAACATGTCTAAAAAGAGATGGCACGTGGAATGTAGTCCTTCAGTCTGTTTGGAATCTTTGTTACTTACAGGAGCATTTGATTTCTGTAGGTTCTTTTGAAATTTCTGAATGCACTTTTTTAGGGAACCCTCATGAAAGTAAAGTTTTGTAACCAGGTGCATCGCTTTATCTCACTCTATTTCATTGAAAGCTTTGGGAAATGAATACATAGCTTTATTTTCCAACTTTTTTAAATCTATTTTTAATCCAGGAAAAAATGGTTGCATTATATTGCTTACATACATTCCAGAGCTGCTTTAAGGCACCCTCTATAGAGCAACAAAAACAATACTTCAAAAGACAGTGGTCAGAAGCTTATTTTAGTAAGCAGTAGCCAGTTTTTCTAAAGTGTTAAAAAAGCTGTATGAAAAGAGGTCTCTTTCCTTAAATGCAAGCATATTTCTTAAACATGATTTAAGATGCTTGGGCTAGGATGTACTGGCCTACCTTGTGGTTTGCATTCCCCTTCACAGATACTGGCTCCAGAGGCTTGGAATCTACACAGACAAAAAACAAAAAAACATCACTGTAATGAAAACAAAAAAACAAAAACCTAAAAAAAGATACCTCAGGAATTGGATGACTGTCTGTGGGACGGGATGAAGAGGAGATGTGGAAGGGCATTTACAAATTACAGCAGAGACACTGGCCAATTGTTGCAGGAGAAAAAGTTAATCGGACAGTCTATTGCGGTCTAAGCTTGGTCTATTATAATATTTCTATGGCCAACTTTGTCATTTTTTGCTAGAAAATTTAAAATCCACAAACAAAAACGTATATTTACTGAAGACATAGGCCCTTAAGGCTACACTGTCGGGTACCATTACCCAATGTTAAAATCAGCTGCGGTTCCCGACATTGCGGGACTCCTGGACAGGTAAGTGTCCTATTGTTAAAAGCCAGCAGCTGCAGTATGTGTAGCTGCTGGCTTTTAATTTTTTTTTTTTTTTTTTTTGGGCGGAGCACCGCTTTAACTCGGTTTCTGGGAGTCGTCCAGGACACCACAGGAGAAGAGACAGGCTCCACCTCCAAAGGCAGGAAGGCAGCTCTGCATCCCCTTCCACAGTCTTTCGTCCGAGTATCTCCCCGGAACACTTCTGAAACGACAGACACGACCATCCAAAGGTACAACAGCAAATCAGGAGGGAATCCCTACTGTCCTGGACGACTCCCAGAAACTGAGTTACCGGTAAGTCTAACTCTGGTTTTCTCCAGTTGTCTGTCCAGGATAGCATAGGAGAAGATAAGTGAGAACTTACCAGATTGGGGGGCTGAAGGACCTTCCTCTCGAACGGTCCAACCTGCAAATGTTTAAAGTCAAGTAGCTTGACAGATTTGCTCTGGTGTTACCCCAGCTTGCTCTGCCCATGAGGTCAGACCTCAGATATTGAAAACAGGCTGAGAAGGTCTAACCTACGTATATATAGTTGGTATGCCTGAAAAATATGAAAGGAAGAACCCCACTGATTTTATTGAAACATGGCTGGCAGATACTTTTGGTAAAAAAAAAAAAAAAAACTCACTCCATTCTTCTCAGTGGAAAGGGCTCATAGGGTGCCTTCTAGACCACCGCCACCAGGGGGCCATGATAGACCATTCCTACTGAAACTACTGCACTATAAAGACAGAGACATTATACTACGTATGGCCAGACAGAAGGCGGATATGGAAATACAGGGGTCCAAGATATCCATATACCCCGATTTCTCAGCAGCTGTACAAAAACAGAGAGCAAAATTCACGGAAGTGAAAAAGAGAATGCGGGCTATCCCATTAATCTACTCCATGCTATATCCGGCCAAATTACGTGTAGTCACAGATGGCACAGCGCACTTTTTTGAAAGTCCAAAGTGGCCGCAAACTGGCTCGACCGACATGAGAGGCAACTAAGGGGAGCCGTCCGAGAGCAAGCATAAGTGTAACACATGCACCTTGTTTAACAATGGGGCTTAAGGAGAGACACCAAAGACTTAACCAAATATACCTCATTTTCTCCAGATACCACCTGTGCCTCGAACTCAGAGTCATAGGGCCCCAGCCCTCACTGTTAACCCCCACATAGCCCTGCGGGGCAAGAATGGAAGATTGTCAACAAGATCACCCATGCTCAGGAATGTTTTGCCTATTTTTGTTGTTGGCAACCAGTTTTTTGTCTTTCTTCTTTTTGTTGTTTATACCAATTCTCAGCTCTTGTTGGGAGAACCACATCTCTGCAGGCGTCTACACCATCTAAATCTACCCCACCTATCTATACCTCGAATTGAAGTGAGAAGAACTTTGGAAAAACTGTCGCTCATGCCATCTGAGGGATCAGGTACCATGGGGTTTTGGGAGTGGTGGGTCACTACTCAGGGACTGTCTAACCGATGGAAGATTTTTTTTGATATTATACCGCCACCACCCCAATGAGTAATCAAAGAGACAGAATCCTCTCCTGGAATATTAGGGGACTGCATGACCCTATTAAGAGGACTGCACCGTTTCATTTTCTTTCACAACGGAAAACTAGTATTATATGCCTCCAGGAATCCCACCTCACCAGAGACGCTACTCAATTTTTGCATATGTCTAAGTACCCGGTACAATATCACTTGGTACATACTAGATACTCTAGGGGGGTTAGTACCCTCTTCTCCAGGTCCACTGCATTTGATGAACGTGACTTACAAATTGATTCGGAGGGCAGATTTTTTTTCTTAATGGGGGTATGGGAGACGCAAACCTGTATTATTGCTAATGTATATGTGCCTCCTCCCTTCACTCTTACAGTGTTGCAATGTTTTGCTAGATTTTTAGCTAAACACCCACAGTTACCAGTATATGTCTTGGGAGACTTCAACAGTGCTATGGATATGTCACTTGCTGTATATAAAAAAAATCTGTCCTCAGGGTCCTAGGGCACAGACTCCCTTAGCCAGGTTCGTAACGGAGCTTGGACTTATGGACCTCTGGAGGTGTAAGTTCCCTCTACAGGCCCAATTCTCATGTCACTCGCTGACACTCGTTTGTCGCGTATAGACTTTGCTATGGGTAATGACCTAACTCATCCCTATGATCCGAAGGTAAATTATCTGGCTAGGGGCTGTCCGACCACTCACCGGTGCAGCTTAGCTTGAATCTTCAAAAAAACTTGTCTGCCCATTCACTGGAAGCTCAATCCTTTTTGTCTCCAGTTATTTACTGATACAGATAATATGCAGACTCAGCTTCAATACTTTCTAGAAACGAATAAACCTTCGGCTGCACCAGGGGTGGTATGGGACACCCTGAAAGCTTTTATCAGGGGGATGTGTATAAAAGAAGTGAACGTAATTAAAACTAGAAACAGAAAGTGGGCAGAGGAAGCTGATAAAGCAGTAGAGAAGGCGGAGGAAATGTATTTGGGGACTCCCATTCCGGAAAATGAGAGACAATGGAGGGATGCACAAAAAGTATATCGCACAATACACTTACAACAAGCTAATAGATTTTTTTAAATCCCAAACGTATTTTGAGGAAGGGGAGAAAAAAGGTCACATGTTAGCCAGAGCACAACAGCCCCCTCAGGTGTAGAAAAGTGGGGGTGATGCTGCGCTGTTCCCCAGGGGAATGTATTAGATCTACCTCAAGGTGGCAGTATTGGGGCAAAAGCGTGAACCCCTAATGTATACAATGGTAATGGACAATGGTATTGTCTCACCTACCAGTTAGATCCAAACTCTTAGTATGAGGTGAATGATACCTAGTGGTAAGCACAATATGCTGCGATCAATAAATATACTGATAATAGTGGTGGCCGATAGATAAATATGTAAAAAGTGCGAGAGTGTCAAAATGACTAATGGCACATACATATAATAGCTAGTAAAACATCATAAATATGAGACATAAAAAATATCAATAAAATCTATAAAAAATATTAGGTGAACATATGGTGTAGATCAATATAAAATATAAAGTGCATACTGCAAAGAATAAATATATATAACCGTGACGTGTCGGTATATATAGTAAAACTGAGGTGCTGGTATATATAATAACACTTGCTATGCGATACAGTGTAGAAAGGGTTGATATCTCAATCTGCAGAATGTGATGATAGTGCAGAAAGTAAGATGCACTGACAAGAATTAAAAATTAAACAGTGAATGAAAGTGCACAATGCATAAAGGTGCAGATAGTGAAGCATAAGTGGAGCTAGTCTGCTTGACTAGAGAGAGTTATACATATATAAATATGCACAAAAAACTGAGTTGCAAAAAAAAAAAAAAAACGCAGAATGCGATTTGCAAAAAACTGAGTTACAAAAAAAAAAAAAAACGCAGAATGCGATTTAGCAGAGAAAATGCGATTTCAACAGAAAAAATGCAAAATAGGAGTAGCACAAAGTTATTATATGAGAACATGGCTGGAAATAAATATCCGTAAAGAGGTAAATGTGACCAAAATCAAGTAGCAGACTAAGCTGCATGCACATAGGTCTGTGATTTAGAGAAAAAAAAGTCCTTGACAGTTTGATAACTGTGATTAAAAATCTCGGTGTAAGCGATATGATCCTTATACAGAAGTGGTGTTTGTGCAGTGGGGTGTCATAAAATAGTGGGGGGCGTTCCTCTTCGTGCAGGGCACACTATGATAAGTAATGGACCCTTACCTTGCGGTAAAGGGTTAACCGCAAGATAGTGATATGGGTTCTGCTGTCTTCTTCTTCTTCTAACGTGTTGCTCTGCCTAGGAGGGTGCGTGTTTCCTTCTTCCTTCCCTGGCTCCTGGTATCTTTAACCTTATCTCTCTCAGCAATCGCGGAGTGGTAGGTGAAAAATAAACGAAGGGGGAGCCGTATAGTGTAGTACGTTTTAAATAATAGCTTAATAAGCAGTTTATTCAAGCATTAAAATAGAAACCCACAGTAAAAAACTCACAAAATAAAAATAAAGGTTTTGCTTATCTCCAAATGAGCGCCGAACTCGTTATCTTTCATGTATGAATGTCTCTCCGTGTCCCTACGCGTGGTGTCATGTGACTTCATCAGGGGATGCTAGAGGGGCATTTGTGTGTTGTTTAAATAGTCTGTCTAATTGGCGGCCATTTTCCTGTGGTTCCAATGTAATTCCCATTGGCGGCCATTTTCCCAACTATTGCGGGCGCGGGCATTTTGTTGGTTCCCGTCTGGATAACAGTATAGTAAATATGTCGCCACCTCGGGTGCGGCCATTTTGTTGGTAGTCTATGTTGTTAGATCGCTGGCCAGCATAGAGAACGATAATCGGCCGGGAATGCTACATGTATGGGGACACAGACCTGGAGTGTTGGAGATTGAAAAGCCAAGATGTGGCATAGAGTTGTGTGGGTGTCCTAGGCCATGTACGGAGGGACATGGTAGGCTTACATTCCTGTAATGATACATATGTAAATAAAATGCAGAGATAACATAATAAAATTAAAGATCGTATTGAATGACCATATCTTGGTAATAGTAAACTGGTAAGACAATAAAATTCCTATACTCCTGACTAAAAAAATAGGACATAATAATAGATCCAATAAAACATATTAAAATATATATTAAAATATATGTTTAATGGACCCAATATATAAAAAAATATATAAAATATATAAAGAATATATAAATATATCTGAGATCCATAAAACTGTAAACAGTGGATGATAGTGGGAATATAAATCAGATATAAATGTCTGTGGGACTGCCACAGCAGGGAGTGTGGGGAGTGGATGGAATATCTGGATAAAATGCGAGGTGGAATATACACTAATAAAATCGTAAAAGCTAAAAATGTAATAATAGGTGTGTTTAAAAGTCACTTAAGAGGCAGTTGAGATCAAATTCTATGTTCATCCCTCTAGGTGAGAACGTGTCTAAAGTGAATATCCATCTGGATTCCATTTGGCTGAGGGTTCTGACTTTATGCCCTCCTCGCCAGTGTTTGACATACGGTTCAATACCCCAAAATTTCAGATCGGTCGGGTCTTTGTTATGATGCAATAAAAAATGTTTTGACACACTATGTTTGTCATAGCCTTTTAGGATGTTTTGGACGTGTTCTTTAATACGTATTCTTAGAAGGCGTTCGGTGCGGCCTACATACTGTAGACCGCAACCACATTCTAAGGCGTATACTGCGCCTTCTGTATTGCAACATATAAAGTCTTTCTCTTTGTATTGATCTCCTGTGCTGGTAGAAGTGAATTTCTTCTCATTTGGGCGCTTGGTTCTGGTACATGCATAGCATCTCTTGCAAGGATAAAAACCTTTCCCGGTGAAAAAGGAAAATGGTTTCTTTGGTGTCCCCATACATGTAGCATTCCAGGCCGATTATCGTTCTCTATGCTGGCCAGCGATCTAACAACATAGACTACCAACAAAATGGCGGCGCCCGCGATAGTCGGGAAAATGGCCGCCAATGGGAATTTACATTGGAACCACAGGAAAATGTCCGCCAATTAGACAGACTATTTAAACAACACACAAATGCCCATCTAGCATCCCCTGATGAAGTCAAATGACGCCACGCGTAGGGACACGGAGAGGCATTCATACCTGAAAGATAACGAGTTTGGCGCTCGTTTGGAGATAAGCAAAACCTTTCTTTTTATTTTGTGAGTTTTTTTTACTGTGGGTTTCTATTTTAATGCTTGAATAAACTGCTTACTAAGCTATTATTTAAAACGGACTACACTATACGGCTCCCCCTTTATTTATTTTTCACCTACCACTCCGGCGATTGCCGAGAGAGATAAGGTTAAAGATACCAGGAGCCAAGGAAGGAAGAAGGAAACACGCACCCTCCTAGGCAGAGCAGCACATTAGAAGAAGAGGACAGCAGAACCCATATCACCATCTTTATGCAGTTAACCCTTTACCACAAGGTAAGGGTCCATTACTTATCATAGTGTGCCCCGCACGAAGAGGAACGCCCCCCACTATTTTATGACACCCCACTGCACGAACACCACTTCTGTATAAGGATCATATCACTTACACCGAGATTTGTAATCACAGTTATCAAACTGTCAAGGACTTTTTTTCTCTAAATCACGGACCTATGTGCATGCAGCTTAGTCTGCTACTTGATTTTGGTCACATTTACCTCTTTACGGATATTTATTTCCAGCCACGTTCTCATATAATAACTTTGTGCTACTCTATTTTGCATTTTTTTCTGTTGAAATCGCATTTCCTCTGCTAAATCGCATTCTGCGTTTTTTTTTTTGCAATTCAGTTTTTTGTGCATATTTATACATGTATAACTCTCTAGTCAAGCAGACTAGCTCCACTTATGCTTCACTATCTGCACCTTTATGCATTGTGCACTTTCGTTCACTGTTTAATTTTTTATTCTTGTCAGTGCATCTTACTTTCTGCACTATCATCACATACTGCAGATTGAGATATCAACCTTTTCTACAATGTATCGAATAGCCAGTGTTATTATATATACCAGCACCTCACAGTTTTACTATATATACCGACACGTCACGGTTATATATATTTATTCTTTGCAGTATGCACTTTATATTTTATATTGATCTACACCATATGTTCACCTAATATTTTTTATATATTTTATTCATATTTTTTATGTCTCATATTTATGATGTTTTACTAGCTATTATATGTATGTGCCATTAGTCATTTTGACACTCTCGCAATTTTTACATATTTATCTATCGGCCACCACTATTATCAGTATATTTATTGATCACAGTATATTGTGCTTACCACTAGGTATCATTCACCTCATACTAAAGCCCCATACACACGGTCGGATTTTCCGATGGATTCTGTCCTATCAGACTATGTTGTCGGAAATTCCGACCGTGTGTAGGCACCATCGGACAGTTTCCATCGGATTGTCCGACGGACAAAGTCCTATCTCCTGCTGGATAGATTTTTTGACAACAAAGTCCGATCACACCAAATCCGATCGTGTGTAGCGAATTCCGACGGACAAAGTGCTACGCATGCTCAGATCACATTACAAGACCAAAGCTATTGGCTACTAGCCTCTACGTAGTCCCGTCGTAGGCAACAAACGTCACCACGTTCAGAATGATCGGATTTGTCCGACCGTGTGTACGCAAAACCAACATCGGACAAAGTACGACGGACATGATCCGACGGACCTGGTCCTCGGATAATTCGAGCGTGTGTATGGGGCTTAAGAGTTTGGATCTAACTGGTAGACGAGACAATACCATTGTCCATTACCATTGTATACATTAGGGGTTCACGCTTTTGCCCCAATACTGCCACCTTGAGGTAGATCTAATACATTCCCCTGGGGAACAGCGCAGCATCACCCCCACTTTTCTATACCTTGTTCAGTAGGTACGGTCTGACCTACATTCGGTGCTTGCAGCAGTCCCCCCTCAGTCAACCCTTCCCTCCCATCCCCTACACTTCCCTCTCCACGGTAGCGCAGGAATACTCTATCACACTCTAGCCCCCTCAGGTGATTCATAGTATAACAGTCTCACCAAATGTAGTGGTCACTGACACGCCCTCCATTTTGGAGGAATTTTGTTCCTTTTACAAGGATTTATACTCCTCTAAGGTATATCTCATAGATGAGTTAAACAATTTCTAGACTCGGTTACCTTACCCCAGCTTCAGGAGGCGGATACAAAACCTTCTTAATAGCCCTATTACTATATAGAGGAACTACAACTGGCGCTGGCTACCTTTCCAAATTCTAAAGCTCCGGGTAACAACTGTCTACCGATTGAACTGTACAAACAATTTGGAGGACTACTCCTACCGGAGTTGCTCCACACCCTTACGAAGGCACTTAAGTCAGATTCCTTGCCAAGATCCATGTATGAAGCAGTGATTGTAGTTATATTAAAGCCAGGAAAAAAAACAGACAAGCCAGAATCATACAGGCCCATATCCCTGCTGAATACAGACCTGAAACTCCTTACTAAAACCATAGCATTGAGGCTTGCAAAAGTGGTGTCAAAACTGGTGCATCCAGACCAATCTGGCTTCATACCAAATAGGTCAACGGCAAATAATCTGCACCCCCTTCACCGTAACATGCAAATCCCTACTGATAATCAGGGTCACAGAGCTTTTCTATGGTGGGAATTTCTATGGCAAGTACTGATAACATCATCTCCTGGATTAAACTACTGTATAAGGAACCTAAAGCTTGTATTAGAATAAATAACACCCTGTCAACCTCCTCTTCCATGTATAGGGGCACTAGACAGGGCTGCCCCCTGTCCCCATTACTTTTTGCCCTCGCCATAGAACCGCTAGCCGCTGCCATAAGGGGGAACCTGGATATAGTTGGATTTAAAAGGGGGTAAACGGAGGACAAACTGGCATTATATGCCGATGACGCACTCCTGTTTTTAGGGGATACGTCCACCTCCCTGGTTAAACTAATGGAACTGATCCACACATTCGGAAAATTCTCTAGCTTTACTATAAACTGGGATAAGTCTACAATATTACCCCTAGACCCCACTAAATGGACCCTTACCTCGGATAGCAGAGCACATCAAAGTAGTGGAGACATTTAAATATTTAGGAATAGTTATACACTCGAATCTGAATCATTATATAAAGCTAAATATAGATCCACTCTTTAAAAAATTTCAGGAAAAAAACGACCCGCTGGATCAGGTTGCCACTTTCGGTAGTCAGCCGCTGCAACCTGATAAAGATGGTCTGGAACCCACAGATATTATATGCCCTACACAATGCCCCCCTCTGGATTCCCATTCATGTGTTCAAAAAATGTAACACCACATATCGTACATTGATTTGGAGGAAACAAGTCCCAAGAATTAAACTTGAAACGTTCCCCAAGGCGTTTATTGTAAAATTGGAGGGTCTGCTGGGGAACTTTGTGTGGGCTGGGAGACCCCCGAGAGTGGCGAAACAGCTACTCCACCTCCCCCTTTCGGGGGGTGGTCTGGCTCTTCCGAATTTTCAAATTTATTATTGGGCTGCTGTATTGGTAACGGTCAGGTGGTGGTTCTCCCAGCCCAGACAGAATCCAGCGGTTAGATTGGGGGCTGCTATCTTGGGCTCCTACGCTGCACTCAGCAACCTGCCATTTAGAGGTAAACGGGCAGACCCTGCTGTCACCACTCCCATGAAGACCACCATACAGGCATGGCAGGACGCCAGGAGGGTGTACCGTAAGCCCTCCCATGTATCCCCAAACACGCCTCTGTGGGGGAACCCCCTGCTGCCTCACTTTCACTCACTACCGAATCCCTCGGAATGGGCAGGGAAGGGAATACTCACTTTGAAACATATAACCAAACGTGGTACAATAGCCTCTTTCCAGGATCTGAAGTCCTCGTACGCGCTTCCGCGGACCTGGGCCTTTAGATACTGGCAGCTTCGGCACGCCTTCAAATAACAGTTCCCCCGACCTATAACACTGGAAATGGACTCGACTGAACGCCTCCTGACTTCTAGCACCATGGGCCGACCCTTGTCCTCCCTTTACTTATACCTGACATTGGCTCAAGATGCCAAGCTGACCAAATCATTCGATAAATGGAAGAATGACATACCTACCCTGGACGACGAAACATGGGAAGACTGCGTTCCCACTTACATCCAGACGATGATAGCCTTACGCGATGGGTTTATACAACTAAAGTTCTTACATAGGGCTTATTACACTCCGCAAAGGCTGGCTAAGATATTTCCACAGCGTGATCCCCTTTGTCCCAGGTGCGGGCAGGAGGTGGGCTCATTTCTCCACATGGTCTGGTCTTGCCCCAAACTTCTTCCCTACTGGACCCAGGTGGCCGATGACCTCACGGGAATGTCGGGCACCCGGATACCCCGAGATCCCCTGACCTTCCTCCTTAGTTACCTGGAGGAGATCCAGGGTGACAGATATACTAAGTTGTTTCTTATGTTCTCTATCTTCTATGCTAGACGGGAGATCCTCCTGAAATGGAAATCGACTGACCCCCCAACACATGAATCCTGGTGCAGCTCCATTAATGCTGTGCTCCCCTTATATAGGCTCACCTACAAAAGTAGACAGTGTCCGGTAAAATTTGACAAAATATGGGCTAGGTGGATTGATGCTCATGGCTGAGCGAACTATACACGCTCCCTACCACCCCCCGTAGAGATGTGGTCAGTCACCCCCCTTATCCAAACTATTAGAACCTGATTCATACCCCCTCCCTCCCCCAGAACCAACGACCCACCAAGACATTCGGGTACCGATCCAAATGGGGTGTTAGCTTGAACTAACTACTGTATATGACAGTTGAAAAGAGTAAAGATGCCTTATATGTGAGCTGGAAACCTGCTTTGTCGTGCTGTAATGTGTACAATCCTCATGCTTTAAGTGCTTGTACTTGTATGATACTGTTTCTTTTTCTGATGTGATATATCTGTAAACCTGTTTTGTTTTCAATAAAACATCTCTGTTAAAAAAAAAAAAACTTGAAACGTTGCAAGAAGCCAAAGACTCAGGTGGTCTTGCGGTACCAAACCCATTTTACTATTTCATGGCGGCTCAGCTGCAACATTTAACCGGCTGGCTATGCACTCCTCAGATCAAATCCGAAACGTTATTAAAACTCTCAGTAGTCTAGTGATGGAATTGTGGAATGCATAGAGGCAGGTGGAATGGGAGTTCAGAGCCAATACCCTACATTAATACTAATAGATAAAATATGGAATAAGGTTAAGCAACACCTACAATATACAGGGTACACAAACTGGTCGCGTATATGAAATAACTAACTTCCCAGAACTGAATAAGTTGCAGGCATTTCACAATTGGTCAAGAAACGGAGTGAACTATATCCCTCAATTATATTGTGGAGGTACACTTCGGGACTTCCAATCTCTACGCACAGAATTTAATCTGCCAAACACTGCTTTTTATCAATACCTACAACTTAGGCACGCAATAGCGGCACAGGCCGCAGCAGGGGACTGGAAATTAACTAGGACAGGAGTACTTACCCAACTAGTTACTTCCTCATCCCAGAGGGGACAAATTTCTTCTATATATAACTACTCCTGAGCCAAGTATCTAAGGCAATGACTTTGAAGTGCAGAGTAGAGTGGGGAGAAGATATAGGACATATTACATATGAGGAATGGAATACTATACTGGATAATGTACCTATGGTGTCGCTATCCTCCTCCCAAAAACGTGCCCAGCTGTTTATTACACATCGCACTTACCGCACGCCAGAGAAACTACATAATGGCACAGAAGGGACACACCACTCTGTCCCCGCTGCCTTGCTAATAATGGCACATTGATTCACATGTTGTGGAGATGCCAGAAGCTCCAGAGATATTGGACAGCAGTGGTAAACACTATTAATAGTATATGGAATCTCAAACTCCACACAGAACCTAAACTATGTCTACTGGGTTGGATAGACGACGAACAATACACCTCTCATACATACATTGCGATTGTACGAGTGCTATTTCTGGCTAGAAAACTGATAGCCAGGAAATGGCTGTCAAAGACAGCACCCACTCTGACGAAGTGGATGAAGTCAGTGAATGACTCCCTTATTAGGGAACAGCTTACCTATAAAAACTGAGGCAGCCCGAACAAATTTGAAAGTCTGGTTGGATACACCTGGATTGGCCCCACTACGTTTGGTTCACAATAGAATTTTAGGCGGCAGAACCACCACTACTAAACACAGCATCCCAGTAATATGCAATATATAAAAGTCCATAACAAAACAGTAATAGGAATATAGGAGAGGAGGGGATGAAGCAAGTAATATATAGCCCTGCAGAGGTTGATTTGTAAATAGTTTATATCACCCAACGGTTAGGAGGCGTAGTACCGCATTCTGATCCCTGATGGTTAACGAAAAACGTGAGCAACTATAGCAACAATGTATACATATACACTATGGTATGCTGATTACTGTATGACATAATAGATTGCAAGACTATGTAACGCAGACATATATGCATCCTCTTGTTGACAAGCTGCGATATGTTTAAATAACTGGGGGGGGGGGGGGGGGGGTGCGGTATTGTGTCTCCCTTTTTGTTTTTGTTGTTGTGTTTCTCTTGTGTTGTGTTTGTTTTTAAAATAAAAAAATGATTTAAAAAAAAAAAAAAAATAATAATTCCTTGCTACTGCTTGAGGGTTCCTGCAATCGAAAGCTACCATGTTCAGAATTCAGATGGCAAAGAGAATCATTGGGTTCTCCTTTATGAACCACATTGCTATGTAAAAAGTCAAACAGTGATAAAAACTAGCCTCCAGACGACTGCACTTGAAGGAAGCAGAGCAGATAGGACTATTATACCAGGTTTCAGCCAAGTCCAAACTCACACTACTCTGACACAATATCATCTCCCATTCCACCTACATGGGAAAGGCATTGTGGCAACTTGACATTATCCAATGGACTCCATAACAGTAGACCTGTCCAGGCAGTGATTCCACAGTGTAAGGGGGATTTGCCTATTCTGGAACTCCAGATGGTAGCAAAGGAGAGGTGTTCAACAATGACAGGATCTTCTTGAAGGTGGAGTGTAAAGTCCATATCAAACCCTGAACTGTAAGGCTTATTCAGTTTAGTTATTTTTTTTACAGTTTAGAATGGGGCCCCCTGAGATGTGCAGAATTCTAAAGGGTGCCTTGACTGACAAAAGGTTAAGAGACACTGGTATAGACAGACTTGTATGGGAGACAAGCCTAAATGCTTAAAGACAGGCCATCACAGCTTAAGCATAAGACATCTGTTCCACACACTCCATCAAAAAAGTATCTACTGTTGCAGCAGAGATCCTTTTAAAGGATTTCGACCATTTTCCACAGTTTGACAAACTCATGTCACAGCTAAAATAGGGTGAAGAGTAAGGCACACCCAAAAACTTGTTTAAGAGCGATTCTAGCTGTTGGTCAGTAGAACCATTAAATTTAAGAGCATCTTCTACCAGCTAAGTGGAAGAAAATCCTCCAATCGTTTTTTTTAGCCAAGGAAGCCACCATCTTGGTCTATGCTTAATCTTCAACTTTTTAAATTGTTAAATTGATGGGTTTACTTTCACTTTAAGGTGGGTCAATGGCAGATCCACAGTGGGTATAGGCCACTGGTTAAACTCCTACCCAAACAGGAACAGATCCAGTAAGCAGGGGGTTTTCAGGGGTGCATCCAAAACCCAGACAGGATTACCACAAAGAGCAGGTGTAATGGGAAGGTCTTTTCAGCTGGAGGGGCTATGAACAACCCAAAAAAACTTGAGGCAACAAGCTGATCTTTCAGGAACAGACTAATATATACTGCATCAATAAGAGCCAAAATGGTTTATTGTAAATCTTTAGGTAATGAAAAAAAAGACTGCAATTCTTTAAAATCAAGCTTATATGGGAGAGACCGAGGGGGGCCTTAAATCTGCAGTGAACTCTGCATGGGAAGATGCAAGATCACGCTTTGAGCCTCTGTGGATCAGTATCAGCAAAGAATTGTCCATAGGGAAGCAGGATTACAGACATTTGTAAATTCGGAAGGTACAAGACAAACTTTCCTGGAACTGTAAGGTGAGCTGAGGTAATCATTACAGCAGGACCATCCTCTTTGAGTTTAGATACAGATATGCAATATAATCTTCTTGGCAGTGATGCAACTAAGCTCACGGTATGAAGCAAGGCCTCAGGTACCCAGAAAAACCCAGATTGCTAGTAGCTAGTGAGGTCAAATAACTAAAGAACAGTCACTGTAGGCAGAAGGAACAAATTGGAGATCGGCATTGGAGATCGGCATTCCACGTATTCCATGTGGCTCTTTCAAAACTTCAGTTTTAACCAGTACTATAGAAGGGATGGACTGCACCTAAATGAGGAAGGTGCAGATCAGCTGGGAATGATGGTGGCCAAAAAGTTAGTTGTTTTTAAACTAGGCGACCGGGGGTGGGGGGGTAGAGAAAGACTGCGCAAAACATATTCCAGAGGGTAGTATTCGGGGCATTAGTGGTAGGTTGACCAAAGAACATAAACCCAAGTAAAGTAGCAAGTCCTAGTTGCAAACTCAGAACACCCAATAAGAGGATAATATGTGACCGGTCTAAACTACGTGGCATGTTCACCAATGCCAGGAGCCTGGCGGACAACATGGGTGAACTAGAGATACTGTTGTATGAGGAGGATTTGGATTTTGTGGGAATTTCAGAGACCTGGTTCAACAGCTCTCATGATTGGCTGGCAACCGTTCAAGGGTATACCCTTTATCGCAAGGATAGAGAGGGCAAAAAAGAGGTATGCCTATATATCAAGAATAATGTACAAGTGAATGTGAGAGATGGCATCACTAAGGGAGCAGGTGGAATCCTTATGGGTAGAGCTCCAAAAGGGATGAAGCTAAGGGGAAAATACTGGGAGTATGCTATAGGCCCCCTAACCTGAGAGAGGAAGGGGAGACAGATCTCCTATTCCAATTTGGATTAGCAGCAAGGATGGAACTGTTATCATAATGGGGGATTTTAATTATCCAGACATAAACTGGGCAGAGGGAACCACACATTCATCTAAGACTCGCCAGTTCCTAAATGTTTTGCAGGACAATTTTATGGGTCAGATCGTAGACGCACCAACTAGAAATAAAGCGTTACTGGATCTACTGATTACCAACAATACAGACCTGATCACGGATGAGGAAATATGGGGCAATTTAGGTAACAGCGATCACAGGTCAATTGGCTTCAGTATAAATCACACAAATAGGAAACATAAGGGGAATACAAAGACACTGAATTTCAAAAGAGACAACTTCCCTAAACTACAAACCTTGCTAGAAGGCATAAAATCTTAGGAACAAGGAACACTGAGGAGAGATGGGTTTGCTTTAAGAGCATATTAAATAAGGGCATTAGCCAATGCATCCCATTGGGTAATGAATTTAAAAGGAGTGAACAAAAGTCCTGGCTTAACTCCAATGTAAAAATGCATATTAAAGCAAAGGAGAAAACCTTCAAAAACTACAGAGTTGAGGGATCATCACCAGCATTCAGACTTTATAAAGAATGCAACAAGAAATGTAAGGGTACAATAAGGACGGCTAAGATAGAACATGAAAGACACATAGCGGAGGAAAGCAAAAAAAATCCCAAGAAATTCTTAAAGTCTTCATGAGGGAATCGGGGGGGCTTCCGTAACCAAAACTGCAGTGTTTATCCTCATGACACATCACAGAAAGCACCTCCATGGTTAACTGAGGACAGAATTAAAATTAGACTTAGGAAACTTAACATTAATAAATCACCGGGACCAGATGGCTTGCACTCGAGGGTACTTGGGGAACTCCAGGGTTCTGTGCTGGCACCAATCCGGTTTAATTTGTTCATCAATGACCTAGGAGGATGGAGTAAACAGTTCAGACTCTATTTGCGGACAATACTAAGCTAAGCAGGGCAGTAACTTCTCTGAAGGATGTGGAAACCTTGCAAAAAGATCTGAACAAATTAATAGGGTGGGCAACTACATGGCAAATGACGTTCAATGTAGAAAAATTTAAAATAATGCATTTGAGTGGCAAAAATATGAATGCAATCTATGCACTGGGGGGGGGCCTCTGGGGGGAATCTAGGATGGAAAAAGGACCTGGGGGTCCTAGTAGATGATAGCAGCAGCTTGGCATTGCATGCCATTGCATGCCATTGCTGAGCATTACAAAGCAAACAAAATATTGGCATTCATTAAAAGGGGATTAATTCCAGAGATAAAACGATAACTCTCTACAAAACTCTGGTGCGGGGGGGTGGGGCCAACCGGAAATCTGAAGATGGACACCTGAACGCTCAGCTCATCAGCCAGGGGAATCTGTAGAACGACGCAGGCAACACACTCGACTCAATCCAGAGCCATCCTCGCTCCAGAAGCAACGGAGACCCTGAACAACATGTCCAGGAAGAGATTCACCAATTACAAGCTCCAGAAATTGACCAAGTTCTCTTACAAGCCAGCGGATCCGGTCATTGTATTTAAAGATGGCGCCGGCCCGGCCGCGCCACGGGACTCATACACAGATATCCCGGACGAAATCCCTGAGGATTCACCTTACGCAGGTACCCCTGCATTGCCCTCTCACCCCCTGGAGTGTGACCCCCCCTCCCCAACAGCCCCGCAAAGGCTAAAATGTGGCTCGATACACCGCCGCAGGCACAAATCGAGGCCCAGGCTTTCAACCCCCTTCTCTCCAACCAGGCCTTACATTCATCCATGGCTTCCTTCCCCACCTCAGGCCTACCAGTCATTGACGCCACACTGAAGGACATGTTACTATTGCTACCGGGACGGCTGCATTAAAATGCAGCAGCCTCCATCTAACACGCGGTCACAAGCGGGGGATAAAAGATGGTCTCTACTAACGGCCATTCAAAAAGATCTCAGCGGCTTGCAAGAAGCATTTATTTTTTTCGGTTCTCCCCCATTTTTGGGCCAAACAATTTGGGACTGAGCTCCATTGTAGCAGTTTATTATCTAACAATTTTTGGATAAACTGAAAACCAATTACCATACATTTATGCTGGATTATACCCTAATCAGAGCAAAGAAATCTTTCTAAGCCCACACTTGATGATACCGCAAGGTCATAAACCAATATCCCCCGCTCCTATTAAGTCTATCCCTACCAGGGAATAGAATATAAAAATCTCCTGAAGAAGCGTTACATAACGCGTAACATGTAGGGCAACCAAGTGAAAGCTATATATGATAACGCTGTCTCCATATGTTTCATAACAAAATGTTTAATAATTACCTCTAGGTGCTAAACCAGAATAGTAATATTCAGATCCGAGGGGTCATATGATCTATACTGTCTACCTGGAGCAGAGTCACCTATATGCTTGTAATCTTTCTTGTATTCTTTGCAGATCTCTGTATATGTGTTTTGCATTGAGTATTTATATGCTTATGTTTTAAATAAACGGTTACTTTTTTTAAACAAACAGATTGTATGCCTAAAAAGTCCATCATTCTCAACAAATATTCGTTGTTATTTTTATTAAATTCCGATATCGGGACGTGGCATATTTTACTTGATATCGTATCCACAGTACCATTCTGTGGTGATACGTAATTTTCCATGTTACTATTGCTGCAGACCTCCCTCATGACGGATCTCTCCTCACGGTTTACAAAAATCTCCTCAGACACCCACTCACTTGATGATAGAGTGACCTGTATTGAGAGAGGAATGAATGAATGCACCACCACAGTAAATGAAGTCATAGGAGGTTTATGATGATGTGAGAGAGGAACAAGCATGGATGCGACCTACCACAATACGCAAAAGATCTGATGCATGTCATTATCCCAGAGGCGTCCCCCCGGGACATAATAATAGACAGAATTCACAGAATTGCCAAACCATCCCACCTAGCAGCCTCAGTTTGCAGAGACGTACTGATGAGAGTTCACTTCTTTCATATCAAAGAAAAACTGCTGATGGGGGTCAAAACTAAAACACCCTTGCCTGCTCCGTACACAGGGATCAAATTCTTCCCAGACCTATCCAAGCACACGCTCCAACTAAGACACCAGCTGAACACTGTCACCAAAGGTCTTAAAAACCATAAAATACAATATAAATGGCGTTATCCAGCGACTCTCCTACTCACAAGAAATTGTCAATCCCACACCATAAGTGATCTTGATAAAAGGTCTGAGTCTCCACACTTGGGGAATCATACAGGAACCTCCCAAGACATATCCGCCACACAGAGGAACACCCTCATCCCGCAGAAATCTGGACCAAAACCAGAGCTAAATGGCTCCCACTATCACCACCAAGATGTGCCAAAAACAACATTTCAGCTCTCCTAGGCTCTGATGAACTGAATCTCTTGTTTTTCAGCTCCCCTCGTTACCAACTGTTCTTACCCCCACCCAGAGGTTGAAGCGGTGCTTTGCACCACCTCTACAAACATTTTTACAACTACTCAGTTTTATTCACCAACGCTTTGATAATCAATTTTCCACTGTTTTATGTGATTAACATATTGCTCTATTCGCAGCTCTCTTAACCATCTTGCTGACAGGCCCTCAGACTTCCGCTCGTCTCTTATATAGTCTCCTACACAGGTAACTCCAGACCCTGAACCACAGCGACTAACTGCAAGTGTTACTACATCCAATCCTCCAACCTTACACCCACAAGATGCCACTCACTATACTATCGCTAAATACCAACGGGGTAAATCACCCAGCTAAAAGACACTCACTATGGAAAACCGCCAGGGCTCTCCAGAGTAATATTCTTTGTGTTCAAGAGACTCACATATTGCCAACAAATTCATCCATATGCAACAACCACCAGTTCCCACACATTTTCCACGCCTTCCACTCTACTAAATCTAAAAGGGGTCATGGTTGCAATCAGAGACACTGTGGACTTCCAATCATCTACTGTAATACTGGACCCTGAAGGTCGTTATATAATTCTAATATGCACCACCAACAGAGTATCATATACTCTTATTAATGTCTATGCCCCGAACTCCCATCAAATAAAATTTCTGCACAAGGAGCTACGCATCGCCAAACCAATCCAGAAAGGTCATCTAGTACTTTGTGTAGACCTTGAAGTGGAGTTCCACCCCAAAAAAAAAACTGTATTAATGTGCTTAAAAAAATAAAAAAAAACATTTGGAGAAAATAAATTTTTTTTTTTTTACTAGCCTAAATGCCTGTTGCTAGGGGGTTCCTCGTGGTCTGCCTCCTTTGGCGCCTAGGCTCCTGACACCATTTCCCTCGACGCAGGAAGGGAGATCACCTCTCTTGTGACGTGACCGGTCCCAGAAAATTGCGCGGTCAGTGACAGCGTGGCTCATGCATGCGCAGTGGGTGCCCGGTGTCATTGAAAAAATGCATCTCTACACACGATCTTTTCAATGTCTGGCGTTGTCATCATGGATCTGAAAGAGACTTCACCTATTACTCCCCCAAGCACAATTCTTATTAAAAGAATTGATTTGTTCTTAACTGACAAATGGCTGTTACAAAAAATTTGTACATCTGCGATCCACCCCACGACATAGGACCACACCCCAATCTCAATTACGATAGAAGACTCCAACCTGCAGCGTAACACGTTTCTCTGGCGTGCAAACAACTATATACTTCAGAACGAGAAATATACACCAGAGATCTCTGATCAACTTACAGAATTTTTCTCACTAAACAAGGGCTCAGTGTCTGATCCTGGCTTGGTGTGGAGCGCACATAAAGCTTTTACAAGAGGAATGTTGATAAAATTAATTTCTTTCCACAAAAAAAAAAAAAAAAAAGGACGCAGCATTTGGATGAACTGACGTCTCAGATAGCGACCCTAGAACTGCAACATAAAGCCAACCCTTAGGTCCCACAGACAAACCAACTACTGTCCCCTTAGACAAGAACTAAAAACACTGCTCCTTCACTCCTTTGAATTTCTCCAACACAAGCTGAAAGCTACTTCAGACTCCACCTCTAACAAGGCAGGGAAAAGACTAGCACAACGCCTTTAAGGCAGAAGATGCAAAACCAAAATAAACCAACTTCACCACCCCCACACAAAACTCCCTCAGACGAACCCACAAGACATAGGCAAGGCATTTACAGACTACTGCAGTGACCTATACAACCTAAAACAAGACCCCCAAACCCCACAACCCTCCCAGGATGAAATTAACCAATTTCTCCAAAATATCCACCTATCAACCTCGACTGGAAATCAAATAGAGACCCTCAATGCCCCGTTCACAGAACAGGAAATTAAAGCAACGATTGACTCACTCCCTTACGGGAAAGCACCAGGACCTGATGGTCTGACGGGAGAATACTCTAAACAGTTCTCTGCACACCTAATCCCACATCCAGAAGTCTTCAACAACGCTGCCTCTAAATTCCCAAATGAATACCTAAATACACTGATACCGAAACTAGGGAAGGAGCCGAACATCCCCCAAAATTTCCGCCCAATATCTCCACTTAACCTCCAAGAATTTATGCTAAAACTATTGCATCGAGATTGCTGGACATTCTGCCCACCCTCATACACAGAGATCAGACAGGGTTCACTAAAAGGTAGACAGGCACCAGATGCCACCAGAAGAATGATTAACTTGATCCACGATGCTGAATCCAACGGAACGCCTTCTCTGCTCCTATCTTTAGATGCAGAGAAGGCGTTCGATAGGGTGCATTGGTAATACCTCAACATGGTTCTCCAGAAATTTGGTTTTAGGGACCACATTCTTAGAGCCATCATGGCACTATACTCTCCCCCTCGGCCCAAATGTTCACGGAAGGCATGATTTCCCAACCATTCCCCACAAATGGCACACATCGAGGCCGTCCATTATCCCCGCTTATCTTTAAGTTGCTCATGGAGCCTCTGGCGGAACACATCCGCTCCAACCCTGCTATCTCAGGCCTACAGATAGGCAACGATTCTCACAAAATCAGCCTCTTCGCAGATTATGTCATACTGATTCTCACCAACCCGACTTCCTCCCTGGCAGAAGTACAAAGCATACTAAACTGGTTTAGCAATAGGGGTGCAACGGATCGGCGACGATTACAATGTCATCGCTCTCTCAAATGACGGAGCGATCACTTGTAAACATACTCTGCGATAGCCAGCCCATACTCGGCCATACTCAGTGGATATTACAGTGGGGGGAGATGACGTGGATATTACAGTGGGGGGAGATGACGTGGGACTATATGGTGGTGGAATTTTCACAGGTTTTTGCAAATTCAATTATTTGCTGATCCGAAAAATGATCCGATCCGTGACTCTGATCCGAGGAACGTTCCGATCCGTGAGTTTTTTGATCCGTTGCACCCCCATTTAGCAAGGTTACGTATTATAAAGTAAACATGACCGAATCATTCATACTTGACATAAAGCTGGACGCCACAACAAAAAACCTACTTCAACTACAACACTCCTTCGCATGGGCAGATAAAGACATTTCCTACCTAGGGATTCAACTGTCAAGATCAGTTAAAAATGTATACTCCAACTTCTTACCACTCTTTTATAAAATCCAAAACAGACTCACATCAAATAGCAAAACATGATCTCTTCTGGTCAGGGAGGCAAGAAGCCTTCAAAATGACATGTCTCCCTCAAATATTGTATTTCTTTCAAACCCTTCCCATTCCCTCCTCATTCTTCAGATCCCTCCAAACAATCTTTAACAAAGTTTCTCTGGAAAGGCAAAAGACCCAGATGTGAAAAACAATACAAGTCCTTAAGCGCTAGAACTGACATAATAAAAAACTATTGTATTTTCTGATTGGTATTGTATCAAAAAAACAGAATCCAGTGCAGCCGCCAACTCCTGGAGGGAAGCGAGTTACAAATGGACAAAGATGCAGCGCTCAATGGGTTCCAGCAATAAGAGATTGTTGTAAGTCATGTAAACAATCAAATGTATTTATTGGATGCACATAAAGTAAAAATTTAAATTGAAAAAATTCATTAATTGGAAAAATCTAACATTAAAACATAAAATCCCACTATAGGATCAACGTTGGTTAAAAATAATGTCAGGATTGAAGTACTCCGAAATTTTAATGTGAGCGATCAGCCAGGAATCCAGTAAACAAAGGGTTAAAGTCAGCAAGTGTGCTGTGTGAGGCAAGCCTCAGCGGCAAACGACGTGGCTGTAATTACATGTATGGTAAGAGTTACAGCTCGCTGAAGTGCGACAGGGAGATGGAACGCTAAACTCACTGTGACCAGAGATGTAGTGTCAACACCATCAGAAGAATCCCCTCGTCCCGCTGGCTGGCTGGCCACGCTGAGACTAAGCTTCCTAGGCAGCACTCTAGCTTGTTAGGTGGATCAGAGGAACGGAGTCACCCGATCTGAGCCGATGAATGCCGGAAGTAGGAGGAACCCATGTTGTATGGAGACCAATGCTAAGCGGATCGCAAGCTCCGTTATGTTGCCGTGGCGACCGTGACAAACATGTTTTGTACGCCTGCACTTTGTCAATGTCCGGCATCAATGTCCGGCTTCTGGGACACACACAGGTTCCAGAAGGCAGCGGGGGGGAGCAGCAGGATATGACGCCCTGGCCTGCGAGGCTGGGACGGAAGTACACAAGGTACTTAATTTAAAGGGGTTGTAAACCCTCATGTTTTTTCACCTTAATGCATCCTATGCATTAAGGTGAAAAAACTTCTGACACTGATCCCCCCCCAGCACCCCCGTTTTAATCACCTGAGCCTTCTCATTCCCTTGGCGGAGACGCACTCTTCCTGTCTGCCCGGGGTTCTCGGCTCTTGATTGGATAGATTTATGGCAGCACAGCCATTTGCTCCCACTGCTGTCAATCAAATCCAATGACGCAGGCGCCGGGGGGCGAGGCAGAGTCCGGTATTCTGTACGCAAATGCTAGACTCGGGAGCTCACCCATGGGGTAACCCCTAGGGAGAGCACTTCTCCCAAGGGATTTACCGATGCGAGAAGGAGCAGCAAGGACTCCAGAAGACAAAGTTTGGGGCCACACTGTGCAAAACGAACTGCACAGTTGAGTTAGGTATATGTTTATTTTAAAAAAATTTATAAATAAAAAAGTTTACAATCACTTTAAGGTAAGAAAGGAAAAAAATTAAAATAATTTTACAAAAATTTGTGGTGGTCATTCCTTTAACAAGTTGTAAAAGTGGGAACTCCGCTTTAAGTGGAACCTAGTGCCCGAAGGTCACTCTCAGGTTAGCTCTGCTACCTTCAGTCCAGCTGGGCACTCGAAAGCTAGGCTGAAGGCTGAAGAAATGCTCTGAATAGCTACAATTGGGCCAGCTCAGCTCAATGTAGAGAAGAATTGAAGAAAAGAAAAGCTAGGAAATAAAAATAGGTTAAACTTTTCCCAGAAAAGGAAAGAAGAAAATGTCCGGGGTGTGTCCTGGGTTCGGACGTCTAGTTGCAGAGCTACTGTTCCGGAATCCTATCCTGCATAAATACTAGAGTGGAATCGGCACCGATTGCTCCCATATCCCTCAGACTGCTTTCTTGTGCCCCGGGGAATGCGAAGGAACAAAAACGGGAGTCTGAAACAACGCTCCGCTGCTGCTGTGAAGACACCACCAAATCCCAGGCCACATGGAGACTCAGACAGAATCTCTGCCGGATGGCGCGATCCAAGCCAGCTCTGCAGCCTTTGATGCTCGGATGTTGGCGATTACTACTTGCCAATCTACTCTCACTGTTAAGATTGACCATTTACAGAGACAGCCCTCATCCGCCGGGACATGGACAAGTTCAGAGAGCGCTGTCAGAGGTGGAGAGATGGGTCTCTGGCGTTGAGTACATCCAGAGAGACCACAACTCAGACCTGCTTTCCCTAAAATCCAGGGTGAAGATCCTTGAGGCCAGGGCTGAAGATGCCAAAATCGGAAACGCAGCAACAATTTGCGGGTGCTGGGTCTGCCGGAGGGCGCGGAGGGATCAAATCCAGGTCGCTTTCATGGAGCATTGCGTCCCTCTCTGCTACCGAAGGCACGCTTCTCCCTGGCACTTTTTCATCGAGAGGGCCCATTGTATACAAGTAACCAGGGGGCGGCAGGGGGCACCACCACGCACCTCTATCTTCAAGCTCCTCTTTTACAGAGACATGGTCCTCTGCGCGGCCCGCCTGCAAGATGAGTTGAAATTTAACACCAGCCTATTGATCTTTCCGGATTATTCGGTGGAGACACTGGGCAAGTCCTTGACCAGGTCTGAGCAATGCTGCGTGAGAAGGGGATCAAATACAGCAATGCTCTTCCCTACTAAGCTGAGGTTGCAAGATGGCGAACGTGTGCAATTCTTCACCTCCCCCAGAGACGCGGCTGCTTGGGCTGAGACCCTGCCACGCTGAATCCCCTCCGTGTCCCCCCCCCCACCCTCCCTCCCATAGCACGTGAGAATGGATAAGTTGAGCCGCCTTGCTGGCTCTCAGTTTAATGTTTTATGTTGCAAGACGGTAATGTTGATTCTTCTTTTAATTGCACTACTAGGGAGGCATGGACCTTTCCTCAGCCCTGTGGCTGCCTGGAACGCTCCATGGCTCTTGACTTTTGCTGCCCAATATTGTATCTCCCTTTTAGGTTTATATGGCTACTCTTGACGTCCTCTCCTGGAACACACAGGGTTTGAACACCTCGATTAAACGATCCTTAGGGTTTAAATTTAAACCCACACACGCGTGTGTTACAGTAGATGAACCTGCTGGGAAGCAAGACCCTCAGCCTTAGGAAACCGTGGGTAGCTCACCACTACCACTCCAATTACTCCAATTTTGCCAGGGGTGTTAGTTTCCTCGTTCTTAAATTACTCCCCTTTAAGCTCCTTGATTTAGTCCTGGACCCTGATGGTAGGTTTGTCCTGGTCTATGCTTTGATCCACAATTTCTCATGGGTTCTGGTGGGACTGTATCTGCCGCCGCCTGCATCCCTTAAGGTCTTGAATCTGCTTTCGGCTAGGTTGTCGTGCAATTCCCCTCTGACAATGTGGTGCTGATGGGTGATTTCAACCTTGTCCCGGACTCTGGTATGGACAGGTGCACCTCGACTGGCATGGGCTGATACATACGGCCTCACAGATGTGTGGCGGTGGAGACACTCTACGTCTCAGGCCTTCACTTGCCACTCTGCTACCCACAAATCCTTCTCCTGCATTGACCTAGCCTATGTGGGGGCGCCTGTCTTGCCCAGGGTCCGGGACATAACCATCCTACCTAGGGGGATCTCAGACCATGCCCCATTGCTCTTGTCCCTGACATTGACAACGGACCCGACTGACAGGCTATGGAGACTCTCCAGGTTTTGGATCTCAGACGCAGAGGTAGAATCCCAGTTCCACGACACACTGCGACAATACTGGAATGACAACCCGGGTACCGCTGCTGAGATCTCCGCGTGGGACGCCTTTAAGGCCTCCTCCTGGGTGCATTACCAGTCGATAATAGCTGGGGTGAGGAGGGAGCATAAGGCAGAGCTCACCAAGGTGGACAAAGGCGTGCAGAGAGGAGGCCCTCTATGTTAAGTCCCGGGATCCCCAACAATACGCCCGACTTCAGTCTTTAACCCAGAAGGCCCCCCTTTTACAAAAATCTTTAACACAAAAGAAACTACTTTACCAATTCCAGCGTATTTTTGAGCAGGGGGAGACTCCTGGCCTGGCTATCCAGGGAGCAGTCGGGAGGGACCACCATCGCCTAAATCCTTGACCAGGACGGGGGCCCTCCACTCTGCTCCTCAGGAGATTAACCAATGCTTTGCTACTTACTACCAGCAGCTCTACAGCTCCAGAAGGACCTGACAGACTACCTGGAGGCTATTGACATCCCCGTCCTCACCCCCTCCCGCCCCATTTCCCTCCTTAACGTTGACGCAAAAATATTCGCCAAGGTCCTCGCCAACAGGTTGAATACCGTCATTACGGCTTTGGTTCACCCGGACCAGACGAGCATTATGCCAGGGCGGGGCACGAACATAAATATACTTCGATTACACATTCATATGGCAATTGCGGACCCAGACAGCCCTGGAGTGGTTGCCTCACTTGACGCCGAGAAGGATTTAGACTCGGTCGAGTGGGGCTACCTATGGACAGTCCTTTCTAGATTTGGCTTCGGCCCTCGTTTCCTGTCCTGGATACAGATGCTGTATGCTCACCCCAGAGCACGCATACGCATCAACGGAACCCTGTCGGACTCCTTCTCCCTAGGGAGAGGGACACGGCAGGGCTGCCCACTGTCACCGGCACTATTTGCCTTGGCACTGGAACCGTTGGATGCTCATCTTCGGAGAGACACTGGGGTTCAGGGCATATGGGTGGACTCATTGGAAGAAAAGCTGTCGCTAAATGCGGACGACTCTGTTATACCTGGCGGACGCCTCCGCCTCTTTGCGAAATGCGTTGACCCGATTTGACTTCTTTAGCCGATTTTCGGGGATCCACATCAACTGGGACAAGTCAGTGCTGTTCCCGCTTCACCAGTCGCTGCCCCGAGGGGACTCACACACCCCTAAGCTGGGTTGATGAATTTACCTATCTGGGAGCGAGGGTGGGTCTCGAGTCCGGGAGCTACCTAGCCAAGAATGTGCTCCTGGTGTTGGACCAATTGACCAAGCCGTGTGCGTCATGGCGTAACCTGATTTAGCTACCCAAATTGCTATATTTTTTTTAGGCAGACCCCCACCCCTACCCCCTTGATCCATCTTTTGCAAATTGGACAGTATAGTGACAACCTTGATCTAGGCTGGACGTCCCCCTCAGGTGGCGCGGCGCATTCTCTACCTCCCTTTGTCGGGTGGTGGACTGGCACTCCCAAATTTCCTTGTATATTACTGGGCAGCGGTACTTGTTACAGTTAGGTGGTGGTTCTCTCAGCCTACGCAGAATCCGGCCGTCACAGAGGCCGCCGTCCTGGGTTCATACGTGGCCCTCTCCAATTTGGTTTTTAGGGGATGCAAGGCACACCCCTCTGTTAAGGGGTCCATGAAAACTGTTATAGGTGTGTGGCGATCCTCCAGGGCAACGGGCACTAAGCCAAAGACCGTCTCCCCTTACACCCCACTTTGTGGCAACCCCCTCCTTCCTCACTTGCATATGGTACCTGACCCTGCAATATGGGCTCGATGGGGAATTCTTAACCTTCGGCATGTGATGCCGGATGGTAAGGTCATGTCATTTCAGGACATGAGACTGACTTATCACCTCCCCTCCTCCTTCCAATACAGATATTGTCAGCTGCGGCATGCCCTCAACGTGCAGTTCCGAGACACGGTGACTCTCGAGTCGGATTCGATCGAGCGTCTCCTGATATCGGGTGCAATGGGGAAGCCCCTCTCATCCCTTTACCTATATATCACAGTGGCTCCAGATACGGACACCGCAGTGGTTTTGGGTAAATGGAGCACTGACATCCCTGACCTTGATGAAAAGTTGTGGGAGGACTGTGTCTCCTCCTATGTCCCCTCCATGATTGCTTCTAGGGATCGTTTTAACCAGATAAAGTTCCTCCATAGGGCATACTATAGCCTGCAGAGGTTGGCTAAGATATATCCCTCTAGGAGCCCATAGTGCACCCGATGCTCACTTGAGCTGGGGTCATTCTTTCACATGGTTTGGTCCTGTCCCAGATTGCGCACCTATTGGCAGGAGGTGGCAGGGACCCTGTCTGAGATATGTGGAGTGGAGATACAACTGAATCCTCGTCTGTTCTTGCTCAACTATTTGGGAGACATTGCAGGAGATAGATATGTTAAACTATGCATCACCTTAACCTTATTCTATGCCAGGAGGGAAATCCTGCTCCGCTGGAGGGGGCCGGAACTGCCTACTAAACCCTCTTGGCAGACTGCGATTGGTAGGGTATTACACTGTACAGGATCACTTACGAGAGCAGAAACTGTCCAGCAAAATTTGATAAAAATCTGGTCGAGCTGGGTCGACGCCTATGGCTGAAACCCCTGTGACCTCGGCCTTCCCTGGTACTATTGGTTGGGAAGGGTGGCCCAGCGCCTTCCCCCTGCTTCGCCCCCCTCCCGCCCCCTCCTCTGCTTCCCTTCCCCCCACCCCCTCCTCTGCTTCCCTTCCCTCCCCCCACTCCACTCCTCTCCTCTCCTCTCCTGCCCCCTTAGCCTTATGTCTGAAGTGCTGATGTAAACCTGTGATGTGGTGCAAAGATGTTACCCTTTCAACTGTCATTGCATTGTAAGTTGTTAAAGTGTAAATAATAAAAAATCTGTCAAAAAAAAAAAAAAAAGAAAAATGTCCATCCTCATAGGACACTAGCAAAAAAATGAGGGATGCTGGTAGTGGGAGGGGTTATTCTGGGCTGGCGTACAGTTTTGTTTGCCAGTCTACAATCCTCCTGTGGGCAGCAGCAGAACTTAAAAGGGTATTATAGAATTCCTCAGGAAAGGTCAGTACATCAAATCCCTAGCAAAATTGATATCACTAACTGAATTTACTGTAGTTTTTAAATGTACTTTCATGCATTTCCTCAGTATAGGGCACCAGTGGATAACTGGTGCCCTATACTGAGGGGGATACATGAAGGTACATTAAAAACTATAGTGAATGCAAACATGTTCAGGCATCTGCTATCAAATAGGATTTTTATAACAGCTTACCTGTAAAATCCTTTTCTTGGAGTACATCATAGGACACAAAGCCTCAAGTATTTACTTAGTGGATTATAGCTACCTTCAGGTGTTGACACTGGCACACCCAATACAGGAAGTTGACTCTCCTATATAACCGTCCCTCCTTCCAGGAGTACCTCAGTTTTTGTAGCCAAGCAATATACTTTCACCCCATAAAACAGAGGGGCAGGAGCTCTGTGTCCTATGATGTACTCCAAGAAAAGGATTTTACAGGTAAGCGATTATAAAAATCCTCTTTTCTTTATTGTACATCATAGGACAAGTATTTACTTAGTGGGACGTCCCATAGCAGTGCTACTTGAGGGGAGGGAGACATAACCTGTAGGGCACCCCCAGGCCTTGAGGACTTATACTGCTGCCTGCAGCACACTGTGCCCGAAGGCAATATCCTCATTCCTTCATACATCCACGTGATAAAACTTTGTGAATGTATGGACTGAAGACCAAGTTGCGGCCTTGCAGATCTGAGCAAAGGTGGCCTGGTGATGCACTGCCAAAGAAGCACTAACCGCTCTGGTAGAGTGCGCCTTAACTTGAAAAGGGGGAATCTGGGGGGGGGGGGGGGGCGTGGCCAGCAGCAGAGTCGGATGGTCGCATAATCCTATAGCTCCGCTCACACAGGGACCCAGCGGCACAAAGCAGCCCATCTAAAAGCGCCTTTTCGCCCCATTTCAACGGCGGTTCGGAAAACACCACTGGGAACATGCCCAGCAAGCGGCGGAATGATAGACGCCCGCAATGCTTGATGGACTTCTACTCCCTGAAAGACAGCGGAGGTAGGCAAGATGGCGCTGAGGCCTACAATCCTTCGGCAGCCTCAGTCACAAAAAAAACCTCTCAAAAGGGTAATCACCCTTCCAAAAGCACCTCACCTAGCAGCCAGCACTCTTATCCTCCAACCTCTTCAGCTCACAGCCCAGCTAAGTCCAGACCCAGACTGGATGTCACCGGATTGAGTCCGGCAGTGAGCCCAGCACCAGAATCAGAATCAGGGGATGACTAGAGGGACATGCCTAAGTCCATCAAATCTTTTCCTACACAGAATCAACCTGTGATTGATACGGTATTAAAAAGACATGCTGCTGTCTCTCAGAAGCACGATTCAGGCTGACATGGCATCATTTATGAGCAAACTCAGCTGAGATATCCAAACAATGGGAGATTGGATCACATTGAGGTTAAGATGGGGGAATATGCGGACACCATTAATGACCTTGTTGATGCCTATGATGAAAATGAAGGGGAAAATGAATGGATCAAGGCAAAAATAGCAGATGATATGGAAGACAGGTCGAGGAGAAATAACCTGAAAATAAGAGGGATTCCAGAGTCAGTGCAACCAAACGACCTAGGCCCATATGCAGCGACCTTGTTCAAAACTCTCATACCGAGCCTCACTGACTTGGATGTTACAATCGACAGGATTCATCGCCTCCCCAAACCGCCCCACCTGTCTGATCACATCCCAAGAGATGTACTCCTACGCTTACATTTCTTCCATGTGAAAAAAAATCTCATGACATACATGAGGAAACGAGATCAAATCCCAGCACAATATCAAAACTTGCAGTTCTTTGCAGACCTCTCGCAATATACACTTCAGAAAAGGAAAAACTTAAAAAACAGTGAAGTCTTAAGAAATCATAAAATCGCATACAGATGGGGATACCCAACAAAGATCACTGACCAGAGAGAATCTTACTTATGTGATAACCTCCTTGGATAAAGGAATTGCTCTGCTGAAGGAATGGGACATTCTCCCAGAACCAGAAAACTCTAACCCCTCCAGCAGCACCCTGCTCCAAATTGAAGGCGAGTGGAAGGAAGTCACGAATAAGAACGCCAAATCGCACAAGTGAATAGAACCGGATGGTTTTCTTTTAGCTCCCTAGTCCCTGTGTGGGCAAGACCAGGGACTTTCAGGTTGAACTAATCCCCTAGTTTCATTTAGCAGCATCTAGCTGCCCTTAGGTGCCTTCACCTCTTCTACTTGTTACACCATGTTAGGTGCCTTAAACATACTTTACCTGTTTCATTGTTTTTGTTGTTTTATTTTTTCAAGTTTATTTTCTACTTTTCGGGATGATGAAGGAACCAAGCTTCTAGAAGGAACAATGCAACTTCAACTGGAAATCACCATAATCTGCCCTAACTGGTCCTCACTTTGAAAAGGACCCCTTTTAAAATTTACCCCTTAAATCATAAGTTTGAATTATAACTTGCCGAATCCACTTGGCAACAGTGGATTTTGACGCTACCTGTCCTTTCTTAGGACCCTCTGGCAGAATAAATAAGACATTAGTCTTACAAATCTGAGCAGTTTTCTTTAGAGTTTCACTGCTCTCACTACATCAAGACAATGTGATGACTTTTCTTCCCTGGAACATGGTTTTGGGAAAAACGATGGCAGGACAATATCTTCATTCAGATGAAAGCCTGAAACCCCTTTTGGCAAAAAGCCTGGATGAGGGCGCAACACCACACTGTCCTCATGAATAATCAAATATGCCCCCTTGGTGATTGATATAGGCCACAGCCATGGCGTTGTCGAATTGGATCCTGACAGGACAATTCTTTAACCTGGAAGTCCAGGTTTTCAAAGCCAGACACTGCCCGAATCTCTAGGATGTTGATGGGCAGGGCTCTTTTTGACCACTGTCCCTGGGACAGTCATCACATCTAGTACCGCTGCCCAGCCCGAGAGGCTGGCATCTGTTATTACTACTTTCCTGATAATTGGTCTGAAGGATTTCCCTTTCAGCAGATTCTGGCTTCGTAACCACCAATTGAGGCTTTGGGACACTCTTGAGGACAGCTGCATTGGCAAGTCCAAGGCATGGATCGTCTTGTTCCAAGCAGAGATGATACTGTTTTGCAACAGTCTTGAATGGAACTGGGCATAGGGAACTGTTTCGAATGAAGCTGCCATCTTTCCCAACAACCTCATGCAAAGGCGAATTGAAGAATTTGATTTTGACCTGGCCATCTGAACCAGCTCTCGTAGGGAGCTGATCTTTGCTGAAGGCAAGAACACCCTTTTCTGGGCTGTATCTGCGATCAGGCCTAAATAATCCAGTCTTCTTACTGGTTTTAAGGAAGACTTCTCTAGGTTGAGGATCCAACCAAGACTTTCCAGGTAACTGGTTGTAATGTGTACACTTTGTTTTAAGCGAGTCACTGACTGGTCTATTAACAATAGATCATCTACGTACGCCAATACTGTTATGCCCTGTGCCCTTAACCTGGCTAGAGGTGGGGCCAGTATTTTTGTGAATACCCGTGGTGCTGTGGCTAACCTGAAGGGTAAGGCCGCAAACAAAGTGCTGTTCCACTTTAAATCGCAGAAACCTTTGGTGAGCGGGGAATATAGGGACATGCAGATATGCATCCCAGATATCGATGGACGCCAGAAGTTCTCCCCCTTGTAGGATGGAGACCACTGACCTGATGGACTCCATTAGAAATGAGTGGATTTTTAGGAACCAATTTATATTTTTTAGATCCAGAATGGGTCTGACATCTCCATTCGGTTTTGGTACCGTAAACAGGTTTGAACAGAATCCTAAATCTTGTTCTTCTGTGGGGATCTGTACGATTACCCCTTGAGTCAATAATCGTCTAATGCTTGAAGCAGGGATTGTCTTTTCCCTGGATCCTTGGGAACGTTTGATCTCAGAAAATTAGATGGTGTAAACTCCCGAAATAGTTTGTATCCTAGAGTCACTGTGGAGAGCGCCCATCTGTCCTGAGTTTCCCTTTGCCAGACTTCTGCGACCCACCTTGTTGAGGGGAGACGCCTCTTCATGAAGAGGCCTTAGTATTCTGCTTTGCAGTTTTGCGGCTCCAGGTTTTCCTTTGAGCCTAGGCCTGACCCTGCGATTTTCCTCTGGAATCTGACGGTGGAAGCCACTGCCACTAGAGGTGGATGCGCTTAGCGCAGGAGAGAATGTCAGTTTAAATGAAGGTCGCTTTCCACAAAATGGGAAACTAGACAGTAGGTTTTTGCAGGGTGCTTTGGCAGACCAACCCTTTAGCCAAAAGGGTCCTACGCAAGCGTACTAGCACAAGTGCAAGGTGAGACGCCTGGTGAATAGAATTCTTCATAGCATCTATGGCAAAACATAATGCTTTTGATAAGTCAGCCAACTCATGGGCCTGTTGTGCAGGGAGCTCATTAAGGGCCCCTGTGAACTGGTCTTTTAAGGACTGACAGATGCCTATAGCTGCAATTGCAGGCTGAGCAACAGTGCCTGCTAAAGAAAAAGAGGATTTTAACAGGAATTCCAACTTTTTATCTGTTGGATCCTTTAGTATTTGTGCATTGTCCACTGGACAAGTCAAACTTTTATTCACACTGGAAATCGCAGCGTCTACTGCTGGAACTTTCCATTTTTTGGTGAATTTTTCCTCCATAGGATAGAGAACTGAGAATCTCTTTGGAGGTAGAAAAAGCTTATCTGGAAGATCACATTCGGTATAAAATAAGCTTCTCTAGTAATTTGTGGACTGGAAACACATGCACTGGTTGTGAAGGTTTCAAGGAACCCAAAGAGGAAACCAGACTTTCAGCTGACTCGGTTAGGGGTAGCAATCCTTACGGTAGCAATCCGTACGGATTTGTACCTCAGATTGTGAAGCTAAAACTTCAACAGTTTCCTCTGCAGAGGAATAATCGGTTTGTTTTTCCAGTTCGTTTGAGGGTAATACCTAATCCTGTCCCCACTGTTCCCCTGGTAAAGGGTTTGGAGTGGGAGAGAGAGAGAGCATGCTTCTTTTCTCATTTAAAGCCGCTAATCTTCCTTCCAAGAACGGTTCTATATACTTGAAAAATAGTAGGAAAAACAGTGGCAGCATAGAATTCTAATGCTAAACAATAAGTCTTTTCCTGTACTGCAAATGCCTGTGTAAACCCCTCACGTGCACCAGCGCTTCTGTTTGTTTGAGTATCAGCTTTAAGCTTTTACAGGTGTGAGCCCGATTGTCTATGCGCCGTGTGTTGCAAGGACACAGAGTCCGCACATGGCGAGAACGCTTAAGCCACGCCCACTTCCCCGCCCTCTGACATCAGCCTCCTGCGCGCGGCGGCTTCGTTTGAACACACAGAGGGGAGAGGAGACTGCAGCCTGCGCTACGGGGTGTCTCCATTACTTTGCAGCCGAATGGCAAGGAACTGTTTTCTATGCTTTAGCAAGAGTCACCCCAGAGGGGAGGCAGATGGGCGGGCGGCGGGGGAGGGGGGGGAAGGGGGGGAAGGGGTTTACACAGCCTTTTTATCAGCTTTTCAGATTTATGCTTTTTAAACATAACATGTATCCCCATCCACTCAGTTTGCCCATTTAGGGGGAGAGGAGAACCCCCCCCCTCCAGCTGCTGAGACGCACGCTGTTTTAGCACAGATTTAAACAGGGTCTATACACTATTACTCCCTCTAAAGGAGTTTTTAAGGCATTACAATATAATTGAAAGAAAAGTCATAGGTGGACTTTGCAGTTCCTATGCTTTCCTCTTACCGTTTCCTCGCTGCAGGATACTGCTGTAAACAGACGATCCAAACTTCACCCATCACGGCGGGCAGCGTGGTTAAACCTTCAAAAAAATGGGCCCTTTTAATAGGGGTTCCATTCCTTTGGGCCTTGTATAGCACCCCTCAGGACAGCTTTAGGTAATGTAGCAAGACCAAAACGAGTCCTGGTTCCTAGGGTCCAGCCCTCAAAGAGGAGCATTACAGGCAAAAACCTTGTCTTCTATGCGAGGCCCAGGTACCATCCTAGAGCCGCAGTGGAGGGATGGATCTGGTTGTGGAGGCTTTTTAAATCCAGCATGGATCCCTCCTGGAGCTCCGCAGAGCACATCTTCACTCGTGCCAACACCTTTAGACACTGGAAAAAAAAACTGAGGTACTCCTTAAAAGGAGGAGGGGTTATATAGGCGAGTCAACTTCCTGTATTGGGTGTGCCAGTGTCAACACCTGAAGGTAGCTATAACCCACTAAGTAAATACTTGAGGCTCTGTGTCCTATGAAGTACAATAAAGAAAATACTGGTTAATTTCTTGCCCAAGATACCAGTGAGACACCTCTGGTTCGTATCTTACTTTATTGCTAACCCTTACCATTTACAAAAGTGTCCAGGCTGTCCAATGTCTCCCGTGTGCAATCAAATCTGTCCAGAGTATCCAACTGTATATCAAAAGAGGGCTTTAGAGGTGATTTGGCTGGCACCACCAGTGGTTTCCGAGTGTCCAGCAAGCCAAAAGAAGCAAGCGGCAGGCTGGATGATGCTGGAAGGCTAGCAGGTCCCAATGTTGATAGCAGGTGATTGCCAGGAGGTAATACTGGTATAAGCTGTGGCACATGTTTGGACGCCTGAAATAAAATAAAACGGATAATCATTAGAATCAACCTAAATCACAGTCTGAGGTATGCAATACTTTGAACTGAAATAGACTTTCAGCATAAAATATTTTCTAAAAAAGGAAGAAATGATACTGGATTGGTTCTCCAGACAAATTTTGCAATGCCAAAATGTCACTGTGTAAACGTGTAATACTTTAACCACATGCCGACTGCGCCATAGCCGAAAAAACGGCTACAGCACGGTCGGCTTATTCTGGGTGGACGTGGAACGTCCTTACATAATCATCAGTGACCGCAAGGTCCGGGGGACCCGGCGCATTACGGATCACCGTAAATGGCCGCTGATGGCGGCCGTTTACCATGTGATAGCTCTGTCAAATGACGGAGTGATCACTTGTAAACAAACGATTCCTCCCTCCCATGTACCGATCAGTACAGTGTGCGAGCAGAGGGGGAGAGAGCGTTTACAGTGCTGTGGGCACCACAGATCCAGCCCACAGCGCTGCTCAATGCAATACCCTGCCAATACCATGCCAATAAATTTTAAACAGAAACAAAAGAATTTATTTTTTTTAACCAAATTTTCAGTCTTTGATTTATAGCGCAAAGAATAAAAAAAACAGCGGTGATTAACCACCAAAAGAAAGCTCTATTTGTGTGAAAAAAAGGACAAACATTTCATATGGGTACATTGTTGCATGACTGAGTAATTGTCATTCAAAATGTGAGAGCACCGAAAGCTGAAAATTGGTCTAGTTAGGAAGGGGGTTTAAGTGCCCAGTGGGTAAGTGGTTAAACCGGGGTCGCCAACCCGTCAATCACGATCAACTCGTCGACCACGGGTGGGTGACGGGTCGATCGTCAACACTCCTCTGCTTTATTGACTCCTGCACCTTGGTGCCAGTCTTCCCTTCCAGCCTCCACTGCGCTTATCTCACCTCACAGCAGAAATCGGGAGGCAGCACAGCTCAGAACGGTGGGCAAGAGCTTGCCAAGTTAAGAGGTAGATGATTGGTAGTTAACTGGTAGATGATTGGTTGCTAGGCGGTCCTAGAAACCAAGCACCAGCTTGTGAATATGGAAATTTTAGAAATCGCCAGCATCTCAAGCTACCATCCTTTGTCCAGAGCGGTGATGTATCCCGATTCTGTTCTATGTACACCTCTATAGGTAGAATTAATCCACTGCTGTGTGCTGAAGGGGGGGGGGGGGGGGGCAGAGCTAACTATTGTGCAAAGGAAGGGTTTGACGTGAAATGGGCAGAGGGCACTGCTATTTGGGGGAGGGGGAGGTGATGTGAAAGGGGAACCATCCACTGCTCTACTACCATTGTCAACTGCCCTACTGACAACATCCACTTTTAAAAGATAAGCTAAGTTTAGATTTTTAAGCTAATGTCTTTAAAAAAAAAAAAAAAAAAAAAAAAAAAAAAAAAAAAAAAAGGTAGATCTCAGGGAGATCTCCACCTCTTAAAGGTTGTCTAGCCCTGCTTTAAACAGTCTGGATATCTAATACCTTAACCCTTTTGCTGCCAGGTCCGTATAGCCAACAGACCACAGCCCTGTTTATCCACCTCCCACCCGGCCACTGCACATATACAGCCGGGTGGGTGCTTCCTCCTGAGTGGACTTTCAGGAACTTCCCTCAGAAGGAGGGGGGGTCGCGCTTGCAGCGGAACGATCCCAATGCGCTCGTGTCACCCGGACACGGCGCATCTCCGATAGGCAGGAGGGCTCTGTGATTGGCCCTCCTGATCACATGATGGCTGTGTCCAATGATCATCTGCACACATATATGTCCATGATTATCTGCGCACATATGTCTGATCACACAAACCAATTATACACTTAACAGGATTTATTTATTTCCAAAGGCATGCAGCAGAATGCATTTTGGTTAAAATTTATGACAAAATTTGATTTTATTGGATTTCTTTTAAGAAAGAAAAAAGTAGAAGAGTTTTTTCCAAAATTTTCACTTATAAAATCGCAAAAAAAGAAAAAAAAATGGAGTCGTGAATAAATACCACCAAAAGAAAGCTCTATTTGTGTGAGAAAAATGATAAAAATGTAATTTGGGTAGTGTTGCATGACCGCACAAGTCTCATTGAAAGTGAGAGAGCACCGAAAGCTGAAAATTGGCCTGGGAAGAAAGGGGGTGAAAGTGCCCAGGATTGGTTAAGTGGTTAAGGACCTGGTATTCCACTTTCTGCTATAAGCTCATGGTCAACATGGAAAAAAACAATAGCTCTGATCAGGGAATAACAAGCCGCTGATCAGAGCTATTCACCTAAAATATGGAACCTCACCCTCCTCCTCCCCAAGCCGCTGCTGCTTCCGCGCTTCTCACCCTCTGCTTCCTGCCTCTCCACTTCCCTGCACTAGCTGCTAAAATGCCACTCCCCCACCCCCCCCCCTTATTGCCCCCTTCCTCCTCTGCACCTGTGTCACTCAGCACGGATCCCCCACCAACACCAATCCCCCCTGTGGCTCACATGCAATTACCAGCTTCCCTCATCTGCCTCTCCCGAAAATGCAAGGGAGCCATAGCCTAAAGGGTTAAATAATTCCTCCCCACCCCTGCCACTGCAACCTCCCCCTTCCAATTCAGTACCCCCCACCAATTGCCTGCAGCTCCTTCATGCAGTGCTGCTGGCTGGCTTTCAGTCTACCCCATCCCGCCGACTGCAGCCCAGGAGATCACAGTCAGCAAGTGTTTACCAGCCCCCTTCCTTTCCTTGAAGGAACAGTCAGCGATCAGGACTAACCGCTTCTGTGTTCATTCATCACCAAAGCATAAACAATGTTTACTACACTTCAATTTGTGAATGAATAGGAGTCTATAGACCCCTTATGTCACTCCAAAGCCACAGCCAATGCTCCCAACTTGACATTTATGTGGTGTGGCAGTGTGGTACCCCACCAGGGTAACGACGCAGGATTCTAAACCCGGCAGGTTGAGGGGCTCCAGGGGATTTGCGTATTTGGGAGGAAACTGGCTTTTCAGTTAGCTCATTTCTTAGAAAATTCCACTTTGGGACTTGGAGCCCAGGGATTTCTCTGAGATATGGGTGGGAGTGGGTGGGATCCCCCTCTCGGGGGGGATCAGGAAGGAATTTTTTCCCCTGCTTTAGCAAATTGGAGCATGCGCTGCTGGGGTTTTTTGCCTTCCTCTGGATCAACTGTGGGTATAGAATGGGGTATATGGGATTGTATGATATTTTTTATTTGTGGTTGAACTGGATGGACCTGTATCTTTTTTCAACCTAACTATATAAAACTATGTAACTATGAAATCCCCAGTCCTGGGTCTCGATTTTGAGAAATCGCCAGCACACTGACTGGTCAGGTATGTGCTGGGCTATTTGTAGACACCAGACCATAGTTCTGGGCTCCACCCCAGCAGACAGGAAGTCTGGCCTAGGAGTCAGGGGGGCTCCATGTGGGAGCCAGTACAGCAAGAGGATTCTAGCCATGTGCTCCAAGTTGGTCGGTGAATAGTCTGTAGAACACAAACAAGGGCCTGGAGTGCAAGGCAGGAGCAGCGGTGCAAGCCAGAAAAGGGTTTGGTTGAAAAAAAAAAAAAAAGAAGCAAGTCCATCTAGTTCAACCAGTAAAAAAGGAGGAAGGCAAAAAAACAAAAAACAAATCGTGATCCAATTTGCTCCAGCAGGGGAAAAAATTCCTCCCTGCTCCCCCCGAGAAGTAAAATCGGATATTCCCTGCATCAACTTTACCTAAAATAATGATTAGTATCCAGTTATGTACATTTAGGAAAGAATCCAGGACTTTTTTTTTTTTTTAAAGCAATCTACTGAGCTGGACAGGACCAGCTCTTGAGGAAGCCTATTTCACATTTTCACACTGAGGCGCTTTACAGGCGCTATAGTGCTAAAAAGAGCGCCTGTAAAGAGCCTCTCCTCTCACTCCAGTGTCAAAGCCCGAGGGCCTTCACACTGGAGCGGTGCGCTGGCAGGACGCCAAAAAAAAAAAAAAAAAAAAGGAGTCATGCAAGCTGCATATTTGCAGTGCTGCCAGCCACATATTTGCTCCACTCTTAAAGCGCCCCTGCCCATTGAAATCAATGGCCAGTGCCACTTAACTGCAGCGCTTTTGCGGGCGGTTTTTTAATGCTTTTTTGGCCGCTAGCGGGGGTTAAAAGCGCCCTGCTAGCGGTCAAAAACCTCCACACAAACTACGGTAAAGCGCCGCTAAAAATAGGCACTATAATGCCGACCCCCCCCCCCAATGCTCCAGTGTAAAAGTAGCCCAACCAAAGAAGCCTTAGCGGATTTGAAGTTTATAGTAGAAACCTAGGCAAAACTTTTTTTCCTTTTGGATAGAGAAAGGGAGGGTTATAACCCGTCAGATTTTTTCCACCATCTGTCCCATTTTGCAGATTTCCCTTTACTTCCTTGTCCCATAGCCAAACAGGAAGTGAGAATAAATCCCTGCAAATTAAGGGAATTCCTTGGGGAACACCAGGTCACCAGAACTAGTGTCCTCTTTGGAAGATTTCCCCTCTATTACTTTTCTGGGGACAACCTAAAATTTGTGATTTTTTTTTAATTTCACTTTAAATGAGAATGGTAAACAGGACAAATAAACAGGGTGAATCACCAACGGTCGGACAGACCACAATGAAAACTGACAGGAGTTCTAATCCCTCTTTACTCTATTCAAAACTAAAAATAGGATTTTTATAACAGCTTACCTGTAAAAATTATTTTCTTTTGAAATACATCACGGGACACAGAGCCATAGTAGTTACTATGTGGGCTATAGGCCACCTTCAGGTGCTGGACACTGGCACACCCTAAACAGGAAGTTTCCTCCCTATATAACCCCTCTCATACTGGGAGTGCCTCAGTTTTGTAGCAAAGCAATACACGTGTATACTAGAAAGAGGGGCGGGACCACTGTGTCCCGTGATGTACTTCAAAAGAGAAGAAGGATTTTACAGGTAAGCAGTTATAAAAAAACTATTTTCTTTAATCGTACATCACGAGACACAGAGCCATAGTAGTTACTATGTGGGATGTCCCATATCAATGCCAACTGAGGGGGAGACAGAACAGAATTAGGGCAACATGAGACATGCAGAGTTATACTGCTGCCTGCAGCACACTACGCCCAAAGGCGATAGCCTCATGCCTTTTTACATCCACCTGATAGTATCTGGTAAATGTATGGATTGAGGACCAAGTTGCGGCCTTGCAGATTTGAGCCATGGAGGCTTGGTGATGCACTGCCCACTGAGCACAACAGCCCTAGAGGAGTGCGTTTTGATTTGAGAGTGTGGAATCTACCTCTTTAAACCATAAAGCTTAAAGGATGGCTTGTCGAATCCATTTAGAAATAGTAGATTTCAAAGCTGCCTGTCCTCTTTTAGGACCTTCAGGCAATACGAGCAAAACATCTTACCGAATCTGATCAGTCGCCTTTAAGTAGACTGACTGCTCTCACCACATCAAGAGAACGTGGTGATTTTTCTTCTATAGAACATGGTTCTGATAAAAAATAAAGGTAAAAACTTAGGATGAGAACGCAAAACTACCTTATCCTTGTGAACAATAATAATATGTTTCTTTACAAGAGCAGCAAATTCTGATACTCGTCTTGCAGCAGATATGGCTACCAGAAAAAATAGATTCCTTGATGGAAAAGTTCCAAGGAAATATGCTGTATCGGCTCAAAAAAAGGCAGTTTTTTGTAATGCCAGCAAAACTAAATTCAAGTCCCAAGGGTTTAGGGGTGACCTAACCGGAGATTAAGCCACGTTATCCCCTGAATAAAGTTACGATCCAAAGAATGCGAAGCAAGAAATAATCGTTGAAATAATACCGATAAGGCCGAGACCTGTCCTTCGAAAATACTCAAGGCCAGTTTTATTTCTCACACCATCTGCAGAAAGTCAAGGAGTCTACCTATGACCCATTTCCTGGGGTGCCAAGCCCTGGTTTCATACACTTTCCAGACTACATAATATATAATTATGGAGGCCGGCTTCCTTGCATTAACCGCTTTCCGACCGGCGCGCACACATACGTCTGCAGAATGGCACGGACAGCCATAAGGACGTACAGGTACGTCCCTTTGAATATGTCACTGTGCCATCGCGTGCGCCCCGGGTCGGGACCTCCGTGAGTCCGGTCGCGGGTCCCGCGGACTCTATCGCCGTGGGGATACACGCGATCGTCTCACGGGGAGGGCGAACCAGGAGATGCGGAAGTAAACCGCATCTCCACGTTCTGCCTAGCAACAAGTGACACTGATCTCTGCTCCCTGCGATTGTAGCAGAGATCAGTGACTGTCACACAGCCACGCCCTCCACAGTTAGCAAAATGCCCCTAAGACACACTTAACCCCTACACTGCCACCCCCTGGTTAACCCCTTCACTGCCAGTGTCATTTACACAAGAATCAGTGCATTTGTATATCACTGATTGCTGTATAAATGACAATGGTCCCAAAAATGTGTTAAATATGTCCGATGTGTCCGCCGTAATGTCGCAGTCACAATAAAAAAAATAAATAAAAAAAAAAAAATAATAAAAAATGCTATAAAACGATGCCCTATTTTGTAAACTCTAACTTTTGCGCAATCGCTTACGGCAATTTTTTTTTACCAAAAATATGTAGAAGAATACGTATCGGCCTAATCTGAGGAAAAATGTTTTCATATATTTTAGGGGGATATTTATTATAGCAAAAATTATAGCACCAAAAGAAAGCGCTACGTGTATGAAAAAAAGGGACGTCAATTTTGTTTGGGAGCCATGTCGCACGACCGCGCAATTGTCAGTTAAAGCGACGCAGTGCCGAATCGCAAAAAGTGCTCTGGTCTTAAGCCAACAAAATAGTCCGGTCTGAAAGTGGTTAACCAAGGTAGATACCACTAAACCCGACAGCCCAAGCTTCTTCAGAGTGTGGGCTTCAATAGCTAAACTACTAAATTTAGAGTTTGTAAGGTAAAATGGAATACCGGACCTTGCAAGAGAACGTCTGGACGTGGTGGTAGGGTCCATGGGACCCCTACCGCCATCCTTATGATCTCTGCATACCAAGATCTTCTGGACCATTCCTGGGGGCCACAAGAATCACCAACTTACCTTCCTGCTTGATCCTGAGAAGTCGTCATGGACACGTGCAGAAAAGGAGGGAATGCATAAATCAGTAAAACTGATTCCACAGGAACACCAATGCACATGTTCCGCATTCTAGCAGATCCTCTGCTGTTAACATAAAGATGTCGATCTCTCTGTTGAACCTGGACGCAAAACAAATCTACGTCTGGGATCCCCCATCTTGACCTATTGTCAGAAAGATATTCTCCAGGGAACAACCGATGGCGACTCAAATAGACTGCCTGCCAATTTTCTATCCCTAGAATGAAAACTGCCGATAGGATACGATTCACCTTTATCTGGGCCGCACAACTTCTTGTGCCCCCTTGGTGATTAATATAGGCCACTGCTGTGGCATTTTCAGATTGGATGCCGATAGGACAGTTCCATAAATTAAAACGTCCAGGCCCTCAGGGCCAAGCGCTCTGCCCGAATCACTAGAATGTGAATAGGCAAGGTCATTTCTGATCTGGACCACTTCTCTAGGACAGTTGCCTCTTCCAGGACTGCTCCCCAACCTACAAAAGGTTGGGGTATGTCGTTACCACTTCCCAGGTAACTGTAGGAAGGATATTCCCCCTTTGCAGATTATTGGTTATTAACCATAAACTGAGGCTCCGGCGCACCTTTGGAGTCAGATACATTGGAAATCTAGAGCTTGAACCTTCTTGTTCCAAGCCGATAGGATACTGTGCATAAGGAATGGCCTCAAATGAAGCCACAATCTTTCCCTCATGCAAGCTGAATAGAAGGATTTATCTTGCTTTGACCACCTTAATCAGTTCCTTTATGGCGCTGAACTTTGCCTGGGGTAAGAATACCCTTTTCTGGGTGTATCTATTATCAGACCCAAGTATTTTAGCCTCCTTCATGGTTTTAAGGAAGATTTCTCTAGGTTGAGAATCCAACCTAGGTATTCCCAGTAGTTGAATGTGGTGACCATACTTTGGTCTAAGCAGGCTATCGACTGTTCTATCAAGAGCCGATCGTCTAGGTAAACTATAATTGTTATATCTTGGGCCCTTAATCTGGCTAGAGGAGGGGCCAGAACCTCTGTAAACATTCAAGGTGCAGTAGTAGACCGAAAAAGCAGAGCTACAAAGAGCAAATTAAGATTTTCGACATTGAAGTATATATTACTGGTGAGCAGGGACATATGCCCATGGGAGATATGCACCCTTGATGTCGATTGACATCAAAAGTTCTCCTCCTTGTAAGATGGAGACAACTGATTTGATTTTCGCATGGAGTCAAAGAACCGGTTTAGATTCTTGAGATCCAGAATGGGTTTGAAATCTCCATTCGGTTTTCTGTGAAAAAAAAAGGTTTGAATAAAACCTCAACCCCCAGCTCTTTCATGGGGACCAGCATGACCACTCTTTGCCAAAGGATGGTCCAATGCTAGAAAGAGACCTCTCTCTGGATCTTTAGGAACGTTTGATCTGAGAAAACGAGGAGACGGGAATGCTTGAAACCCCAGATTGTACTTTAGAGCTATTGAAGAAACCACCCATCTGTCTCGACATTCTTTCTGCAAGACCCTTGAGAACTGCAGAAGTCCCCCCCCCCCCCCCCGAGCAAGCAGGGGGCGCCCCCCTAATAAGGAGGCTTTAGTATCTTGTCTGTAGGTTTCTTTTGCCCCTGGGCTTGACCCCAAGGATTACCTCTTGAACTTGACGGCGGAAGCCGTCGTGATTGCCTGGTGGCGGATGCCCCTGGCACTGAAGAAGGAGCTTGTTTAAATGAAATACATTTACTCCTTTTCTTAAAATGTCAAAGGGGTACCTTTTCCGCTATAAATTCTTTGGATGAATTATCCAAGATATCCCAAACAGCTGTTCACCGCAAAAAGGAAAACCAGCCAGGAGTTATTTTTCTTCTTCATGACGCTCCAGCTGACCAATTCTTCAACCATAGTATTCTATACATATGTACCAGCCCAGCGAAAGGCCTGAAGATAGAATCTGGTCATAGGGTCCATTTCCAACATATAGCTACTAGGAGCTTGCCAGCTGCTGGGCCCGCTGAACAGGGATAACCTTGGGCACCTGTTTAAACTGGTCCCTCAAGGATTGACATATACCAATTACTGACAGCACAGGCTGAGACACTCAACCTGTCAGGGAAACAATATATGTGTTTTTTTTTTCCTAATAGGAATTCCAACTCTTTATAAGATCCCTAAGCATTTGAGCATTGTCTGCCGGACAAGTCAAACTTTTAAATCAGAAGATATAGCAGCATCAATTGCTAGTATCTTCCACCTTTATTAAGTTTGTCCCTACATAGGATAAAGTGTGAAAAAAACTTAAGGAGGGAAAAAATGCTTATCTGGGTGATCCCACTCAGAATACATAAGCTTTCCCAACAATGAATGGACAGGAAAGGCATGCACAACTTTAAAGGAGGCTTTAGCGAACCTAAAAAAAAGAAGTGGACACTCAGTTAAGGGTAGCATAAAATGTGGAGCAGACCAATTCAGTAAGAAATTGCACCCATAATCTCAGATTGTTTAGCTGATCCTTCCACATTTGACCCCTCAGAAGAGGACTCATCAGCCCCTTCACGGTCCCCTGAGAGAAAACATCTTCTCCTGCCCCCAGATCCTCAGTTTGAGGGTCCTTGGGTAATGCAATGGAACCGGTCGCATTTTATCCCAATCTGGGATGCGATTAAAGCCGCTAACATTTTTCCAATCCCATCATGGCTGAGAAAAAAAAAAAAACTTTTCAGAAATATAGACAGGGGCTGCAGTGTTGTAAATAGTTGCAAACATCCATGGCCCCTGATGGCTCACTCTGACCAGCCACCCCCTCCCAGGGGAGGATGCCACTGTAGATATGAGTTTTAGGCTTTCAGAACTTGAGGGAGACCCTTTAAGCCCTCTTTTGGGGTGTTACTACCTACCCTTCTGACCATAGCACGATGCATAAATGCAGACGTACTACCAGAAGAAATTGCATCCACTGTCGCTGCTATTAACGCTCAGCCTGATGCTATTAGTACATGTGTCAAGGAAATGCCTGTGTCACCAACCTCTTGCATGCCCCTGTTTGCTCGTGTCCCTCCGAAAGCTGCAGCCAGCAAAAAAGGAGCCTTTTAAAAGATACTCCCGCACTAAGTGTTGCTGCATGCCAATGTCGCGCTAAGCCCTTCCACAGATCGCAGCCGCCCCTCTTTTCAAAATAAACCTCTCCCGCGCTAGCGCAGGCCTCCGATCCAAAGGGGGGGGGGTGGGCGAGGAGGAGACCTGGTGACCAGCCGCCATGCAGGGCGCTTAAGAAACGGAGCGGCATCGCCGATCGATTTGCTTCCCCCTTTCCAGGGAGAGGGGGGAGAGCTTTGTCCAGGTGGGGGGTGTTTAGTGAAAGAAACCCCCCCCCCCCCCAATCTAACCAGAGGTCTGAGCTGTTTGCCAGAGGAAAAGCCTGCTGCTTCTGAGACAGCGTGATCTCTGAGGAAGCATGACAAGGTACGTGCTCTATACAGTCCCCAGTGGTGACTCTTAGGCATGACATTTACTTTTTAAAGGAGACATTTCATAAGAAAATTAAAAAATTCCTTAGAAACCGCCACTTACCTTTCCCGTCATAGGGTTTTCTGTTGTAAAACCAACAGACCCAATCTTCACCCCTCACGGTGGGCTCAGTTTCAAAAACCTTCAGGAACCGAAGACCCTCTGGGAACCCACACTCCTGGACCCGCAATAGCACCCCGCCAGTAAAATGTTTATGGCTGAAAACACCAAAGCACTGGATCCCGGGGGTCCAGCTCTCTAAAAAGTGAAGCGTTAAGGGCCAAACCTTGTTCCTTCCACCACAAGGCCTGGGTACCATTCAATTCGGCCTGAAAAGACACTTTCAATGGATCCGGCTGCATAGCTAGCCCCAGCAAGGATTGCTCCAGTGGAGCTCAGCACAGCACATCTTCACTCATGACCAACACTTTAGACACTGGCAAAAAAACTGAAGCACTCCCAGTATGGGGGGGGGGGGTTATATAGGGAGGCAACTTCCTGTTTAGGATGTGCCAGTGTCCAGTACCTGAAGGTGGCCTATAACCCACAGTCCTCTGATGACCTAAAAGTGACTATATGGACCACCTAAGTATTTAAATCTACACGATCAAGAGAATAAATTCAGTTCCTCTAATCTTTCCTCATAGCCGAGCTCCTCCATGCCTCTTAAAATCGGTTTGGTTGCCCTTCTCTGCACCCTCTAGTTCCCGATATCCTTTTTGTGAAATGGTGCCCAAAACTGAACTGCTTATATTCCACATGAAATCTTATAATGATTTGTACAGGGGCAGAGGCGTTTAAATACAAGAAAGGATTTTGCTTGCTTTGGAAACCGCTGCTTGGCTATGCGTGCCATTATTAAGCTTATGATCTACTAGAACACCAGATCCTTCACCATTGATTCCCCAGTTGAACTCCCCATAGTATGTATGATGCATGCATATTCTTAGCCCCCAAGTGCATAAATCAACATTTATCAACTTGAAACATCATTTGCCACATATTTGCCCAATTAAATAGTGCATTGAGGTCAGCTTGTAAGTTGGAGACATTCTGGAAGGATGCTATTCCAATCTATCTGCAAAGACTGAAATTGTACTTTTAATCCCAGACCCTAAACATCACTTATAAATACCTTTAAAAAAAACAAAAAAAAAAACAAGGTTCCCAAAACTGAACCTTGGGATACACCACTAATAACCTTAGACAATTCAGAGCATGAATCATTAGCCACTCCGTTTCTTCCCTTCCCTCTAGAAGTTAAACTAACAGGTCTATAGTTACTTGGTAAAGACTGACCCCTTTTTAACCACCTCCAGGTTTTACTCCCTTCATGGCCAGGCCATATTTTGCTATTTAGCACTGCTCTAATTTCAGTGCCTTGAAAAGTTATCATATCCCATAAAATTTTCCACATTGTCATGTTGCAACCAAAAATGTAAATGTATTTTATTGGGATTTTATGTGATGGACCAACACAACATGGCATATAATAGTGAAGGGGAAGGAAAATTATAAATGGTTTTTAAATATTTTTACAAATAAATATCTGAAAAGTGTGGCGTGCATTTTTTTTTTTTTCAGCACCCGAGTCAATACTTTGTAAAACCACCTTTCGCTGCAATTACAGCTGCAAGTCTTTTTGGGCAAGTCTCTACCATCTTCGCACATCTAGAGTGAAATTTTTGCCCATTCTTTGCAAAATAGCTCAAGCTCAGATTGGATAGAGAGCATTTGTGAACAGCAATTTTTACAAGTCTTGCCACAGATTCTCAATTGGATTTAGGTCTGGACTGACTGGGCCATTCTAAACACATGAATATGCTTTGATCTAAACCTTTCCATTGTAGCGCAGGTTGTATGTTTGGGGTCTTTGTCCTGCTGGAAGGTGAACCTCCGCCCCAGTCCCAAGTCTTTGACAGACTAACAGGTTTTCTTCCAAGACTGCCCTCTATTTGGCTCCATCCATCTTCCCATCAACTCTGACCAGCTTCCCTATCCCTGCTGAAGAAAAGCATCCCCACAACATGCTGCTGCCACTACCATGTTTTACAGTGGGGATGGTGTGTTTAGGGTGATATGCAGTGTTAGTTTCCCACCACACATTGCGTTTTGCTTTTGGGTCAAAAAGTTGAGTTTTGATCTCATTTGACCAGAGCACCATCTTCCATGTGTTTGCTGTGTACCCCACATGGCATCATGCAAAACTGCAAATGGGACTTCTTATGACTTTCTTTCAACGATTGCCTTCTTCTTGCCACTCTTCCATAAAGGCCAGATTTGTGGAAGGCACAACTAATAGTTGTCCTGTGGACAGATTATCCCACCTGAGCTGTGGATCTCTGCAGCTCCTCCAGATTTATTACAGGCCTCTTGGCTGCTTTTTTTTTTTACTATAATACATATCCAAAAGTGTAGAGAGATAGAGATGATAGAGATGATAGAGATAGAGATGATAGAGATAGAGATAGAGATTATAGAGATAGAGATAGAGATGATAGAGATAGAGATGATAGAGATAGAGATAGAGATAGAGATAGAGATAGAGATAGAGATAGAGATAGAGATAGAGATAGAGATATAGAGATAGAGATAGAGATAGAGATGATAGAGATAGAGATAGAGAGATAGAGAGAGATACAGATAGAGATGATAGAGATAGAGATGATAGAGATAGAGATAGAGATAGAGATAGAGATAGAGATAGAGATAGAGATAGAGATAGAGATAGAGATATATAGAGATAGAGATAGAGAGAGATAGAGATAGAGATAGAGATAGAGATAGAGATAGAGATAGAGATGATAGAGATAGAGATAGATAGAGATAGAGATAGAGATAGAGATAGATAGATAGAGATGAG
>CM053032.1:94165442-94170442 GCA_028564925.1 Lithobates sylvaticus
AGAGATAGAGATAGAGATGATAGAGATAGAGATAGAGATAGAGATGATAGAGATGATAGAGATAGAGATGATAGAGATATATATATATATATATATATATATACACACACACACACACACATACATACATATACATACACATATATATATATATATATATATATATATATATATATATACATACATATATATACATACACACATAGGAGGGCACAGACATTGACGTCACCAGATCTCCGACCAGATTTACTACCAGCAGAGAGGTCAATACCGATCAAAAAATATTAAATCGAGGAATTAATCTTTAATTTCCACTATATATATATATATATATATATATATATATATATATATATATATATATATATATATATATATATATATAAAAAAACATTTTCGACTTATGACATTTTTATTAGTAATGGTGGTGATTTGTGATTTTTAGGGGGACTGCGACATTGCGGCGGACAGATTCCCATTCTGCCTCGAATGGGTCATTAGTCCACCCAACCCGCAGGCACGCTCCCGCAGCGCACACCAACCACCAGCGGCACGTGCCCGCCATCGCACCTGGTACAGCTACGGTGACTGGTCAGCAATCGGTTAATGCTCTCCTTGCCCGGCCTGTCAGTTTAGGTGGACGCCCATATCTTGGTAGGTTTGCTACCAATGGATGATGGATTGAACAGTGCTCCGTGAGATGTTCAAATCTTGGGATTTTTTTTTTTTTTGCGGTTTGTTCACTAAGGTTCTCTAACAAACCTCTGAGGGCTTCATTTTTATTTTTTATACTGTGATTAAATTACACATAAGTGGACTATTAATTAGGTGACTTCTGAAGGAAATTTCAGTTAGGGGTATCAGAGTAAAGGGGGCTGAATACAAATGAACCCCACACTTTCCAGATATTTGTAAAAAAAATTGGAAAACCATTTATCATTTTCCATCCACTTGACAATTATGTGCAACTTTGTGTTGGTCTAACACATAAAATCCCAATAAAAATAAAATTTAAGTTCTTGGTTGTAACATGACAAAATGTGAAAATTTTCTAAGGAGTATGAATACAAAGTTACATAGTTAGGTAGTTAGGTTGAAAAAGGACAAAAGTCCATCCAGTTCAACCACAAATAAAAAATAATATCATACAATCCCATATACCCAATTCTATACCCATAGTTGACCCAGAGGAAGGCAAAAAACCCCAGCAGCGCATGCTCCAATTTGCTAACGCAGGGGAAAAAATTCCTTCCTGATCCCCCGAGAGGCAATCGGATTTTCTCCGGATCAACTTTACCTATAAATTTTTGTACATATTTATATTATGTACATTTAGGAAAGTATCCAGGTCTTTCTTAAAGGAATCTACTGAGCTGGCCAGAACTCCCTCTTCAGGGAGTCTATTCCACATTTTCACAGCTCTTACTGTGAAGAAACCTTTCCGTATTTGGAGATTAAATCTCTTTTCCTCTAGACGTAAACAGTGCCCCCTTGTCCTCTTTGTTGACTGTAAAGTGAATAACTCAACACCAAGTTCACTATATGGACCCCTTATATATTTGTACATGTTGATCATATCCCCCTTAATCTCCTCTTATCAAGAGAGAATAAATTCAGTTCCTCTAATCTTTCCTCATAGCTGAGCTCCTCCATGCCTCTTATCAGTTTGGTTGCCCTTCTCTGCACTTTCTCCAGTTCCCTGATATCCTTTTTGAGAACTGGTGCCCAAAACTGAACTGCATATTCCAGATGAGGTCTTACTAATGATTTGAACAGGGGCAAAATGATATCTCCCTCTCTGGAGTCCATACCTCTCTTAGGCCACTTTCACACTGGGGCAGGGAGCCGCGGTGACGGTAAAGCAGCGCTATATTTAACGCCGATTTCCTGTCGTTTTAACCGCGGTATTCGGCCGTTCGCGGTGCGGTTTTACCCCCCGCGAGCGGCCAAAAAAGGGTTAAACCCCCCCCGCAGAGCGCCGCCGTAGCGGCGCTTTGCGGCGGTATTGCCGCAGTTTTACCGCGGTTTCCCATTCAAATCAATGGGAAGGAGCGGTATAGGAGCGGTGAACACACCGCTCCTATACTGCTCCAAAGATGCTGCTAGCAGGACTTTTTTTGCCGTCCTGCTAGCGCACCGCTCCAGTGTGAAAGCCCGCCGGCTTTCACACTGGAGTTAAAGGGGCCGGATTTTTTCAGGGGTTGTACAGACGCTATTTTTAGCGCTGTACCGCATGAAAAACGCCCCGGTGTGAAAGGGGCCTAAATATAAGAAAGGACTTTGCTTGCTTTGGAAACCGCAGCTTGGCATTGCATGCCATTATTGAGTTTATGATCTACCAAAACCCCCAGATCCTTCTCCACTACGAATTCCCCCAGTTGTACTCCCCCTAGCATGTATGATGCATGCATATTCTTAGCCCCCAAGTGCATAACTTTACATTTATCAACATTAAACCTCATCTGCCACATAGTCGCCCAATTAGACAGAGCATTAAGGTCGGCTTGTAAATTGGAGTTATTCCACTGCATAGCTTGGTGTCATCTGCAAAAACGGAAATGTTACTTTTGATCCCAGACCCAATATCATTTATAAAGATATTATAAAGATATTAAAAAGTAAGGGTCCCAGCACTGAATCTTGGGGTACACCACTGATAACCTTAGACCATTCAGAGTAAGAATCATTAACCACTACTCTCTAAATTCTGTCTTTTGTGTGTGGAACTGTATCGAAAGCTTTTTCAATGCACTGTAACCGGTAATTGTGTGGTCACACAACGCTGTACCCAAATAAAAATGTATGTGTATATATAGATAGATATCGAGAGAGAGAGATCGAGAGAGATCGAGAGAGATCGAGAGAGATCGAGAGAGAGATCGAGAGAGATCGAGAGAGATCGAGAGAGAGAGAGAGAGAGAGATCGAGAGATCGAGATCGAGAGAGAGATCGAGAGAGATCGAGAGAGATCGAGAGAGAGATCGAGAGATCGAGAGAGAGAGAGAGAGATCGAGAGAGAGAGAGAGAGATCGAGAGAGAGAGATCGAGAGAGAGAGAGAGAGAGAGAGAGAGAGAGAGATCGAGAGAGAGAGATCGAGAGATAGAGAGAGAGAGATCGAGAGATCGAGAGAGAGAGAGAGAGAGAGAGAGAGAGAGAGAGAGATCGAGAGATCGAGAGAGAGAGAGATCGAGATCGAGAGATCGAGATCGAGAGATCGAGAGAGATCGAGAGAGAGAGATCGAGAGAGATCGAGAGAGATCGAGAGAGAGAGAGAGAGAGAGAGAGAGAGAGAGAGAGAGAGATCGAGAGAGAGAGAGAGAGAGAGAGAGAGAGAGAGAGAGAGAGAGAGATCGAGAGAGAGAGAGAGAGAGATCGAGAGAGAGATCGAGAGAGAGAGAGAGAGAGAGATCGAGAGAGAGAGAGAGAGAGAGATCGAGAGAGAGAGAGAGAGAGAGAGAGAGAGAGAGAGATCGAGAGAGAGAGAGAGAGAGAGAGAGAGAGAGAGAGAGAGAGAGAGAGAGAGAGAGAGAGAGAGAGAGAGAGAGAGAGAGAGAGAGATCGAGAGAGAGAGAGAGAGATCGAGAGAGAGAGAGAGAGAGAGAGAGAGAGAGAGAGAGAGAGAGAGAGAGATCGAGAGAGAGAGAGAGAGAGAGAGAGAGAGAGAGAGAGAGAGAGAGAGAGAGAGAGAGAGAGAGAGAGAGAGAGAGAGAGAGAGAGAGAGAGAGAGAGAGAGAGATCGAGAGAGAGATCGAGAGAGAGAGAGAGAGAGAGAGAGAGAGAGAGAGAGATCGAGAGAGAGATCGAGAGAGAGATCGAGAGAGAGAGAGAGAGAGAGAGATCGAGAGAGAGATCGAGAGAGAGATCGAGAGAGAGAGAGAGAGAGAGATCGAGAGAGAGAGAGAGAGAGAGAGAGAGAGAGAGAGAGAGAGAGAGAGAGAGAGAGAGAGAGAGAGAGAGAGATCGAGAGAGAGAGAGAGATCGAGAGAGAGAGAGATCGAGAGAGAGAGAGAGAGAGAGAGAGAGAGAGAGAGAGAGAGAGAGAGAGATCGAGAGAGAGAGAGAGAGAGATCGAGAGAGAGAGAGAGAGAGAGAGAGAGAGAGAGAGAGCGAGAGAGAGATCGAGAGAGAGAGAGAGAGATCGAGAGAGAGAGAGATCGAGAGAGAGAGAGAGAGAGAGAGAGAGAGAGAGAGAGATCGAGAGAGAGAGAGAGATCGAGAGAGAGAGAGAGAGAGAGAGAGATCGAGAGAGAGAGAGATCGAGAGAGAGAGAGATCGAGAGAGAGATAGAGAGAGAGATCGAGAGATCGAGAGAGAGAGATCGAGAGAGAGAGATCGAGAGAGAGAGAGAGAGAGAGAGAGAGAGAGAGAGAGAGAGAGAGAGAGAGAGAGAGAGAGAGAGAGAGAGAGAGAGAGAGAGAGAGAGAGATCGAGAGAGAGAGATCGAGAGAGAGAGAGAGAGAGAGAGAGAGAGAGAGAGAGAGAGAGAGAGAGAGAGAGAGATCGAGAGAGAGAGAGATCGAGAGAGAGAGAGAGATCGAGAGAGAGAGAGAGAGAGAGAGAGAGATCGAGAGAGAGAGAGAGATCGAGAGAGAGATCGAGAGAGAGAGAGAGAGAGAGAGAGATCGAGAGAGAGAGAGATCGAGAGAGAGAGAGAGAGAGAGAGAGAGAGAGAGAGAGAGAGAGAGAGAGAGAGAGATCGAGAGAGAGAGAGAGAGAGAGAGAGAGAGAGAGAGAGAGATCGAGAGAGAGATCGAGATCGAGAGAGAGAGATCGAGAGAGAGAGAGATCGAGAGAGAGAGATCGAGAGAGAGAGAGAGAGAGAGAGAGAGAGAGAGAGAGAGAGAGAGAGAGAGAGAGAGAGAGAGAGAGAGAGAGAGAGAGAGAGAGAGAGAGAGAGAGAGAGAGAGAGAGAGAGAGAGAGAGAGAGAGAGATCGAGAGAGAGATCGAGAGAGATCGAGAGAGAGAGAGAGAGATCGAGAGAGAGAGAGATCGAGAGAG